>JAOBAT010028012.1:0-31338 GCA_026413305.1 Hydrozoanthus tunicans | reverse complement strand
TTCCCCCCCCCCCCCCCCCCCCATCCTCGTGCACTCTCCCATTTGAGGTATACGGGCTCGTGCCGCCTTATACGGTGTAGTTTTTGAGCTTTGGCAATCTGCAATAAGGTCTCATACAGTTATTATTCGAATTATTGCCCACCTCGAATAAGCGCCCCCCCTCCTCCCCCCGAGAAAAGCAATGCGGCGTTCATAGTGAAGTGTACAAGAGACGTATTGGTTATTTCGTTCCCTCAGTGGCTTACAGTGGATATCATCATAGTCAGACAGCCTATTAGAACGCTGGGATCCTCCTCAATTCCCGTTTGGGCGCAGAGTTGTTTTAGCCACAAAGTCTCTCGCTCGAACTTTGAGGCAATAGCTCTGTTCGCATTATAAATACTCCAGGGACAACAAGTCCGTTTTCGAGCCTTCTTGACATTGTAACTATTACAGCAATGCCATCTCGTCATCATAAAGGACTCTCAAAAGTCCGTAGGTGAAAAAGGACAGTTCAATTGGCACATATCATACTAACTCACTGCTACCTGTCAAGAAAGTTCTAACAGCATATTGTAAATGATTACGACGTTATGTAATCGGACATCAAGGACACGCGTTGATTGTGAAATTGATTATCCTGAGTGAAGTGTGAAAATCGTTAGCCTTTTTCATTATTATGCTTACGCAAAAAAGTTTCTGTTTTTCAGATTGTGAAAATTAGTTAACGTCCGGCCTCGAATATCGAACGAGCGCCCACCTAAGTGCGGTCACCCCGCTATTACGGACACCTCGCTATTACGTACAAAAGAGAAATCCCCGGCTGAAACCATAAAGAAATATATGAAATCAGCTCTCGCTATTACGGGCATACGGACACTCCGCCTGGTCCCAAACTAAAGTTGTTATTGTTGTTCTCTCGTTACAACGGACACTTTCGACATGTTTTTAAATTTTGGTGCCAAATTGTTTGACATTCGACAGTAAAGCCACTTACCAGAAGTTGTGTTTTCATAAATCAGTGTTAATAAAGAAAGTTAAGTTGAAGCAAGAATAAAGAACGAAGACAAAAGAACATAGAAATTGCCGCCGTTTACGAATGGGGTCTACATGGTTCAAAAACATTTCAGACGCAAGGTTACAAGAGTTTAAAAAGCAAAATATTGAAAAATGGCTGCTTTCACTTACGCGAGAGAAGGTTCCTTCCCGTCGAAACACGAACTGCAAACTGAAATCGTGGCGGTAAGGCGTGGTCACGTGACGTCCTTGCATTCACCCTCTCCCGCGATCTCGTATTAAAACACGATGCTAATGATGTGTGTCTGAAGCCCATAACTGTGTGTGTTTAATCACTTAAATTTTGTACACCCAAAGCAAGTACTGCATGTCTCGTGCAATCTGCAATCTAAACTGTTGGACAAGGCCGAAACAAGTTCTTCTTCTTTGGCCGCGCGAAAATTTGGGTGAAACGAAAAGGGAATTGGGGGGAGGAGGGGGACGCTTGCGGACGAACCCTGGAATCTTCAAAAGCGCCCTTCGCAGCTAAACTAATCATGCTTACTTGCCAAGCTTTTCAATCGAAGAAACAACTTAACACAAGACTCATCTTTTGTCTTCACTCATGCACTGAGGTGTTTCCTCGTGCTCAAGCGCCTTAGTTCCCGGGTCACCGCGTTTGTGGTTCCAGTCTCCCTGTTCACCGGCCCTTCAACGTCCCGACCGCTGATCAAGCGGGACAAAGGCCTGGGCCGCCTGTGTACAAACAAGTGATAAAAATGTCGGCAGGCAGGTCGTTCTATGGACGCGTCCTTCCCTCACTCCTGGTAGATTTTCGCTCTGATGAATCCAAGACTCGCTTGGTGAGGGCTCTTTCTAACGGTACTGCTTGTCCTTTCTTGGCTCTGAGTTCCTGTTTTAACAGTCAGTCCGAACCAGCCTACTGTGGCATTACAACTCTGGCTATAACTCTGAACGCACTCCAGATTGATCCTCAGAGGCTCTGGAAAACTCCATGGCGATGGTACACCGAGGATTTGCTTGACTGCTGCCGGCCGCTCGAAGATGTTAAGAAAGTTGGTATAACAATGGAAGAGTTTCAGTGCCTGGCACAGTGCAATGGTGCAATCTGTGATTTAGTAAGGGCATCAGAAACAGATTTCGAAACCTTTAAGAAAACAGTGTACAGAATTTGTACAGGAAAAACTGCTAAAAGCGATCAAGTGGATCAGATCGCCGACAGCACTACGCTCGACCGTTCAGAAGAGCTTTTATGTGTAGCGTACAGTAGAAAGACTTTGAACCAAACAGGTGATGGTCATTTTAGTCCCATAGCAGCGATGGACCTGGAGACTGACTCAGTTTTGGTGCTGGACACAGCAAGGTTTAAATACCCCCCTTACTGGGTGCCCATGGAATTAATATTCAGATCTATGCTCCCCTCAGATTCTGTTACAGGCCTCAGTCGAGGCTATTTCGTTGTCAAAGCTAGGAATATACTAAAAGACAGTTCGAGAGTTTGTTGTGTGAAAGATGAGCTTCCTTCTCCGGGACCAGTTTACAAAAGCACTCAGAATCCCACAGCCTCATGCATGGCCTCTTGTAAGGCCAAACACTCTGACATTGAATTCCCTAGTAAATGAACATTTTGTATGGTATTCCAAAATATATTAAGTGTTTGTATAGCCTTCAAATGAGTTCTTGAGATAAAAACTGGTATGCACACTAGACAGTGTTAGTGTATAACTAGATGTGTAATACATCCTTGATAAAATGAAGTTATTTACACCCTAGACATAATACATGGTTCTGTACACCCACGATAAGATGAATAGTTATATACTCCCTAAATATAATACATGGTTTTGCATTTCTAGATAATTATAACACATAGTTATGTCAATGTTAGATAAAAGTGAAGTTGGGCTGCATTTTTAAAGCATTTTACATGTGCAGTGGAAGCAAAAAATTCATTGGGAGGCACAGTGGAAATTATAGTAGTTCATTGTAAAACTTGAAACTCCCATTCAAAAATTCCTGTTGGCCAGCTGGTTCTGCTGCCCATGCTTTTCCATGTGAATATGATGTAGTTAAGGTATACTGCAGAGTTGTACACTCACTAAGATACAATACATAGTAGTTGAAATAAGATTTATAGGCCATATATATATTTTTATAACAATATTATGTGTGTGTATTTATATACCATAAAATTATGTTATCAAATCATCTCTGAGGCTTTTAAGTGTCATGTGAATTAAAAATAGAAATATTAAAAAACTTTATGATTTACTCGAACAAAAATTTTTTCGTAAAACGACGTTTCGGCCACGGTTGTGATGGCCTTCATCAGAATAAGGAGAATTAGAATAAAGAAAGATATATGTACAGTGATATGCATAATAATGAATAAAATTGTAAGAACAAAGGTATAATTTAGGTGTAAAAATTCTTTGTGCCTCTAAATAACTTGATCCATGTGGGATTTAATTTAAAAAAGTATCTACTAGTTGTCAAGATTGATCCTCCAAACAACTTATATTCTTGAACCAATAGAGACTAGTTATACACTAACTTCTTTGTTAAATCTTTCATCATTAAATTTTAAAGAAACTATATATTAAAATATCATATTAAATTATTATTAACAACTTAAAAAGTTTTCATGACAACCAGAAGAACTGAAATAACTGCCTAAGGAGTTTTACGCAACAGTATGTAAACAAGGTGGAACAGAGTATGAACTTGGCTGCCTTCATTTGATTAAAGATTAATCAGCACTGATACTGTTAATGACTCCAACAAGCCCTTGTCTTGTGCTTCAAGTTTTAATAAGTCCCCCTCTCTCTCTCAATGCCAACACAAAAGGGAAGGAACAAAAATAGAAGTATTGTCAGTGTCAAAAATGCATTTTGTTTCTATTCTCATCATTCTGAACCTTGAATTCCATGCCAGAGGAACACAGATTTGCTATGTTTCTTAATTCAGACTTCAAGTTGTGGTTGGCTTTGACAATTTTTAAATACGTCCCCCTCTCCAATTAGCCCCCACATAACCATTGATAGAACCAAATTTTTTGTTTTTTATATAAATATCCTGGATGGCAGAAGCAAAAAATCATTAGGGACACAGTCGAATTTGTAATAGTTTCTTACAAAATTTGAAATTCTGATTCAAAAATTGCTGCTCTTAGCAACCAAATTAATGGGGGCAGGGGTGGGTCCCCCAAACCAAATTATTGGGGGCCCCTACCCCCCTGGTTGTGCTGCCATTGATAATATCAATTCCCAATAGAGGTCCTGCTGGAGTTTACAGTGCACTCTTTCAACCAAAACATTGCTGTCTATTTGAATTATGTATTATGCTCGCAATTAATTTTTTATTTTCAGTAAGTAATCTTATCAGTAAATGTTTTATGTACCCTTTTTGAACAAAGGTCTTTGCAAGCACCAAGAAACAAAAATAGTTGTTGGAGCTTGGACTACTTTTCCTGATTGACAAAAATTTTGATGTTCATGTGGGTAAACTTTTCAAAGTGATAAATGGGTATGTTACAAAGCTTCAAGTGGATCAATTTAAAAACTGGCCATCACGAGTGAATTCAAGCAAGGTCATGCATGATTTGTTTTAGTTGAATGTGTCAATACAAATTGGACTTGCATGAGAAACCTGAAGTTGTTAAACAACATTCTATGACAAAAGAAATCTGAGTAAGGAAAGTATATTATTTTCTTAAAAATGTTTGCTCTCCCTTGAACTGCAAAAGCAATGTTTGGTAATCTGGAGTTCTGTACATGTAACCACATTATTTGGTATAAAACGTTCTTCCACAATGACAACAAAACAAAACTTAACTTTAATCCTTTATAATTTCTTAATATCCTATTTTATTACATATGAATTTAAAAAACATAAATGATTGCCAAAATATAATTTTCCACAAAAAGTTGGTAATTGGTATTTTCATTTTTTCGATTATTTTCTTCTACTAAAATATACTGTTATAATTTTAACCTGAGACATCATACAGATACTGCTTCTAATTAACTTTATGACTTTTTGCAGTAAAATGAAAGCACAGTGACAACCACATACAGTTTGGGTTTCTTACTGTACATAATAAACAAAATATTTTTTTCTTTTGGGTAACTTTGTAAAAGGATCATGCTATCTCTGATCTGTCTGATCCACCAAAAAAATTGAAAAACAATCTTTTTCTCAGTTCCTAGTGAGCTGAGTATGATTTAAGTTTGAAATGAAGATTGTGCGCTTTTCTCAATTTTGTCACAGCTTTTGTCAATGATAGTTTGCACAGCTCCAAATAGTGTATTCATTTTAAGTCAAAGTCAAGTAATTTTGCCATTCTCCATGAGCTTTGAAGCAGGTATTGAAGTTAAAATATGTTGGAATATCTTCCAATGATAAGCCACAACCGACCACCAGCTTTACATAAAAAAACTATCATCTGTGTCTAAAGAGTTCAAAAGTACTTGACTAAGGTCTGTAGGTTCATGGGATAGTGGTTGTGAGCCAAGAGCATGTGTAGTTGATTCAGTATCACTGACAAGCTGTTCCAGGACTTCCTGTGAGAACAAGCTAAGGCCTGTTCCTCCGGCAGTAAATGGGACAAATGGCTGATTTTCTGCAGAGTTATTCTCCACTCTTTCTGATAACTGTGAAGGAGAAAGTAAAGGCCCACAAGTGCTAAGTGATGAGGAAACCTCTGGTTGAACAGAGAGAGTAGTTTGAAAGTCATCTCCTGAGGGAGGTTTTTGATTTCTAATGTCATTACTTGATGGATGCTCTCCACTGATTGAACTTACTGTCATTTCACTGCAGACATTTTGTGGTGCAGCCAAAGTAAGGCCAGAGGGAGTGTTCAGAGGTGATGCAATTGTCACAGGCAAACTCAAGTCCTGTCTACTATTATTTTGTGCAACTTTTGATTTCCTCGTTTTTTTGGATAAACCTTTCACAACATTCTTTTCGTTAGTCTTCTGACCACCATTTTGTTTTTTATTTTGCTTCAATTTTGGTTTGCCTTTTCCTTTTTTTTCTACAGTTTTCTTTTTCTTTTTAGTTTTGACTGATTGACTCTTTACTTTATTGACAACATTTTTCTTTGCTAGACTTTTCTTTGGTGCCTTCTTCGTTACCACAACCCTCTTTTGCCTCTTTTCTTCCTCCAGTCTCTCCCTTTCTTTCTGCCTCTGTTCTCGTTTCTTGCGCCGCTCTGTCTCTCTACAAGGTAAATGCTTCCTAAGGCAGATCCGCTGATTGAATGTACGCCCACACGTGTCACATTTGTGTGGCTTATTCTCAGAATGAATGATGCGGTGTTCCTTTAAATGGTCCCTCCGCTTAAATGACTTATCACAGACCTGCAATCATTCAAAAGTGAGTGATGACTAGACTGTCAAAAATGAAGACTTGTTGTTTGGCTCCAAAGAAAGCACAGACTTAAATTGACAAAAAAAAAATTATGCTACTTGCATTAGCAGTTACTGTTAAGGCAAAGTCTGGGCAAAGCTGGAGTTATAATTTCGAGTTGAATTTGTAGTTTCATGCTGTTAATAGCTTATAGATCTACAACATACAGAAGAGGCAATTAAATGAACCAATGTGTAGTGGTGTAATTTGTGAAGTCCAATTTGCTGCAGATTAAAACAAAAATCTGCATCTTAATTTGCCAGTTCAGTCTTTGTTTTTTGGGTTTTACAGAAAGCAATGTTTTTCTTGCAAGTTTATCACAGTTTTAGATTCACCACTGCAAGCCATTGTCAAACAAGTTGTAAGTTTGCAGATTTAGGAAGAAGTTTTACAGTATTTTGCTTTATGTGCTTATCTTGACCCTCACTCAACTCTGAATTGTATTTAATTCTTATTTATTTCTTTTCCTTTTTCTTCAGACAATATATTTAGTATACTGGGTTAGTCTGATTATAATGTATGTTCTTTTTCCTCTTCACATTTCAGTTGTTTTCATCCAAAATACCTCGATCTGTCACTTTGACTCTGCAATCTTTAGTATGTAAACAACTGTAATGTGCAGGATTTCATTAACTTTTTATGGGTTGTACTTGTGCAACTTCCACATTCTGCTATTCTCGTGAACTTTTTTGTATAAACTATGGACCAAAAATTAATGCCATCAAACTATTAACTGTTAACTCTTGTCTGTAACTGTTCCATATTCTTAAGTGATGTAAGCTACTGTATACTGTAATTTACAAGCAAGATTTTTCATAGCATTTTCTAAAATAAAATTTGATTTGTTCAAACTCTATCTGAGTTAGCAACCAACTGACAGCAGCAAGTCCTAAGTGCTCTCGTCAACTTTCATCAACTCTTATGTTTGTTGACATGAGCAGAGCTGTACAATGTTGAAAACACACACATAGCATGTAACTGTACCTATATTAAAATACAATTACAAGTCAAAAGTCACACCTCGCATTTAAATGGCTTTACATCTGAATGTGAGGTCATGTGCATTTTGAGCCCATGGTTTTTTGCGAAGCTCTTTCCACACTTGTCACACTTGAATGGTGTAATGCCAGTATGCTGTGCCTCATGTGTTTGCAGACCACAACGAGTGTAGAAAGCCTCCTCACAAGTGTGGCATTTGTGGGGTTTGAAATTGTTGTGCCGGTTCATATGCTGTTTCAAGCTCTCTGCAAACAATCACCAAATCGGAAAACAAAGTCAGCTACAAGACAAGACAGTGCATGCTAAAGGTAACATTACCAAGTTCAACTCGAGGAACTAAAATCAGCAGTAACTGGTTGTTGATGTTTTCACCTGGCAACAAAACTGACATACAAACTGACCACCTGATAACTTTATGAGGATTATCAAAATTCCATAACTTTCCAGGCCTGGAAAATGAAAATAATACTAAAATTCTGTCCTTTCCAGGTTTTCCATGACCCGTACAAACCCAATAATTTCAAGGAAGATAATGTGGGGTAATTTCAAGTAAGATAAGAGTAAGTCTGACTAGGATACAATAGTACAGGGTCAAATCAGGTGGGTGTAGCAAGCTAAGGCAAGATATATTTCTTGGCAAATCAGCTGACTCGAAGACAAAGTCTTATTGATAAACAATATTAACCACCAAACAGGAAAACAAAGTCAGCTACTAGGCAAGACAAGGTATACTTAGTTCAAGTAAGGTTATGGTATGTTTTGGTGACATAAGCCTGGTTAAGATAAAAAATAATATGATCATATTTTTAAGAAAATCAGCTGGCCAAAAGACTAACAGGATGGCACAGTTTACTAGCCCAATTCACCCATTTTCAAAATTATTCATTTATACCTAATTCTTCAATCCTGTAAACAACTTGCTAAGTATTAAACTACTGTAACTCTTTTTACCTTTGTGACCAAAGCGTTTGTCACATTTGTCACACTGAAACTTCTTGAATCCAGAATGTGTCATCATGTGCCTCTGTAGATAACGTTTGTCCTTGTATGTGTTTTCACACACACTGCACTTGAATGGTCGATCATTGCTGTGAGTGGCTTTGTGACAAACAAAGCTACTACTGTAATGAAAAACCTTCTCACAAATGTCACACTTGAACCTTGGTCTGCAATCTACAAATTTAAAACAATGTTTACTGTAAATCGTCTGGCAAACTCTTGTCTATATTGCAGACTGCGATTTGTATCAAGTTCCAATCGTCCATTCTTTCCTTCACAAAAAGAAAAAGGGTAAAGTTCATCATGTTGGTGAGGGGGAAGGGATTATGAGGAATAAAAAGTTTGATACCTGGGTTATCTTTAAAATGTCGCTTCCTCCATTCCTTGTCCATAAACTGCTCTCTACATTTTGGACAACTGTAGTACTTCTTTTTTTCTGTTTTGTCAGTCGCCTCAGGTTCTGATTCTTCTTCTTCTGTTGTACTGGAGTAATACTCAGTGTCCTGATCTGAATCAGGAATCCACACTGGATCATTATCAATGTCTTGCACCTGAGAAAACAAACAACAGATCCAATGCCTGAAACAGAGGGGGTTGGGGTAGGATGAAAGAACACTGCCCCCTTTAAGCAAAAAGTGTTTGGCTTGTGATACTCTTGCCTTCAGATTGGCAAGTGGTTTAAGGTACCTTTGTTCTTTGGACTGACAAAAAAATTGAGGTACCCTGACAGTCTTTTGGACAAGCAAGGGGTATGGGGTACCCTTGTCCTCTGAACTAGCAAAGGATTTGAGGTACTCTAATAGTCCTCTGGACTAGTAAGGGGTATGGATACCCAGTTCAGAAGACTGACAATGGAATTGAGGTATCCTGGCAGTCTTTTGGACTAGCAAAGGGTATAGGGCATCCTTGTCCTCTGGAGTGGCAAGGGGTATGGGTTACTCTGGTCTTCTGAAATGTCAAGTGGTATGGGGTACCCTTGTCCTTGACTGGCAAGGGGTATGGGGTACCCTGGTCTTCTGGACTGGCAAGAGGCTAAGATACCATCGTCCTCTGATCTTACTAGGGATGCAAGGTACCCTTATCCCTGGAAAGTATCAAGGGGTGCCCTGGTCTTTTTGACTGGCAAGAGGCTTTGGGACACCTGAGAGTCCTCCTGACTGGCAAAAGAGGGATGGAGTACCCTTGTCCTGGACTGGCAAGGGGTCTGGGTTTCTCTGGTCTTCTGGACTGGCAAGTGGAATGGGGTACCCTTGGGATACCCTGCAGCTTCATATGGTAAGATAGACCCTGCTTCAAGGGGTATGCAAAATAGTTCAAAAGTTATAACCAGTAGTGCCGGTAATCACCCAGAAAATTTGGTAAACAAATTAATTTTAAAGTAAATTTATTTAACTTCTACTGCAAATCACCAACCAATATTATAATGCCTTACCCGTGCTGGAATTTCAAGGATCCCCGGAACAGCTATACACAGATCATCATCAATTACTTCAGCATCCGTGAAATCCTCCTCATCATCCTCATCTTCCTCATCATCCTCACTTTCCTGGACTTCAGAATGTAAGCATGTTTTTTGTTTCTTGTTTTCAGTTTCTTGTTTTATAATCTCAACGTTTTTAGAAACCATTTGCTTAAATAAGGAAAGTTCCTAAAAAATTTAAAAAAAACAATACCTACCATCAGGATAAACATAATCTTCAATCCCTGTCAGTGTCATTACGAAAACTGCCTCACAGAAAATGAAACACTAAAAGCAATATCACTAGCTACATAATAATTATTATAACAGAATCATTGCCTTTAGATTTGGACCAAGTTATCATTATCTGTAACCTTCCATAATCTGGATCACAATTAGTTCTATTGAATTTCTAGATTACAGTAAGATCCCTCGAGACAGACAAGCAGAACATGTAAGTTGGAAAGTTATAAAATGGACACCAAATCTTTCCTCTGCCATGCATTTTCTCAATGATTTACTGTATTTTAATTTCTTTATAAGGTGTGCAGACACCTCTCTTAAATGAACAGTTGAAGAAAATCCTGTTCAAAGGAGTCTGTTTTGAGAGGTTTCACTGTATCAGGGCTTACTTACCTCTCCAGAACTGTAAGTGAAACTTACATTGCTTTTGTGTTAGGCACTTCAATAATTGTTCAGTGAAACACAAAAGTTAAATATTAAAAAAAATATATGAAATGTAAAAATGGCAGAGCTTGTAATAAAGTTAAAGGCAGCCATGCTAGGCATACCAATAACATTCTAACAGGGCTTGAAATAATTATTACAGTAAGTCTTTTTACAAGCAGCAAGCTGGCTACCAGAGGCAAAGATTTGGTAGCCTTCAGGAACACAAGTTTTAGCAACCATGATTGTATGTTTTCTACAAAATAACAACCCGTACTACGTCTATGTGTGTAGCCGTGTGCCCAGGAATAAATGCCTTAATGTTTCCAAATTCACTTGCCAAAGAAAGCAGATAAACATCGTTAACTTTGCTTATTACTCTGAGTTGACAAGTCACAAAGGTCCCCATCGATCTTCTAGTAGCCTGGCTGGCTACAATGATTAAAAATCTTGAGGCTAGTGTTGATTTTCGGTTGCACTGACCACAGGTCCTTGGGTGGCAAGTTTGAGCCCTGTAATGGCATCTACAAAGTTCTCACCTCATACTCTGGCTTATTTCCAGACTGTTCAACTCTCAAACTGTTGCGCCTCCCTTCTTTTGTAACACTTCCTTTGGGAGTGTCATCTTTTCTGGCCTTAGCTCGTCGGTACTCCTCCGACTCTTTCTCACCCAAATAATATTTCTTTTTCCTCTTTTTCTTCTTTTTTCTTTTCACCACACAAAGATCTTGCAAAACAAAATGATTAATAAAAAATAAAAATAAACAACAACAAACAAACATGATTGTAAGAAAAATTTTCTTTACTCTCTTTACCTTAGACAGTTTCGCTAAAAAATCTTTATACTTTAGTTTTACTTTTAAGCCAGAGATTACCAGCCTATAAAGTAACCATTGATTTGGCTTGTCTCGAAGAGTAGAAACAATTGATGTAAAGATAATTCTAACTTTTGAACAAAAACAGTAATAAAATGGTTAAAAAACAATAGTAATACAGTTCTGAATTAAGTTGTGTAAAATGGATTTTCTTCCCCAAAAATAATAATTGTACAGTATGTGTAATACTGTAATAATTATTAGGGATTCCGGAGTGTGATTGTATGACCCTATAATACATACATTACTGACCATTGGTGTTACATGTATAGTATGTATACTACATTTCTTTAAGATTATAGTATTCTAACTTTCAAGCCAGTTGTTGAAACCCTCTACAGTAGAATGTACCCATGTGGCAATTCACTTTTCTTATTTTGAAGAGCAGACCTTTGAAAGAGTTCTTGAAACCCTATAAAGTTACCATTGATTTTGCTCATCTTGATTGGTAGAAAAAGTAAAACGATTGGAAAGGTGTTATTCTGTGTACATAGCTTTTGAACCAGTAGTTGTCTATAAAGCGACCATTCAATTTGCTTGTCCCAAGGAGTAGAAATGATTGGTATCATTCATTCTTAATTTTTAACCAGTTGTTGAGATTTTGTATTTGAGAGTCCATCTATTCATTCATTTTAACCATTTCCTTACTACCGGTATTCACAGGGATAGTTGCCCTTCTCAACAGTTGACATTGCCACTGTTTTTTGGTTTAAATAATTTCTTCATAAGCAGCTGACAATTTTTATCAAAATTAATCAAGACTTGCAACTTAAGTGAAATAATTAATTCTGTAGGCAGTTACACAGAAAAATTTAATAATTTAAATCAACATTACAAAAATAAATAAAAAGCTTTTTTCAAAAAGTTGTCAACCAATTTTGTGGGTTGGGACAAATGATCTTTAATTAACTGAAATTCAGTCCCTATTAATGAGAATTTGCAATAAAAATTACAAAATAAGTTATATCTCAATGCCTTACAAAATTATTTCTTAATTCACATGAGGAACCCTTTCAACCCCAGCCAGTTTATCAACATCTAACTTCTCCTTAAGAACATAACTCATACGATATAGACATCAATAAAATAATGAGAAAACCGAGAATGATCAAGCATAGCAAACTACCAAGGATAAAAAGCACAATTCTCCTAAACTGGTAAAATGAAAAGTAGGTGTTCTAGTAAGGAGAATTTACATGAACAGTATGTAGGAGTTGATAACAAACCTTGGTGATTTTGCTTGATGTGTAATGATAGTAGCCCTTTCCCCTCAAATGGACCCTCGCCACAAGCCAAGCACTGCTCTAGGGACGTGGCAGGATCAATATCTTTCATTTGTGCTCCTAATTTTACAAAACGCGTAATATCAATGCACAAATCATACTCTGTATCTGGAGACTCTTCACCTTCTTCCACAGCCAAGTCCTCAGCTGGCTTTGCTTGTTTCTCTCTCTCTTCTGCTTCCTTTGCTAATCTTGCTAGCCTTTCTTCGGCAAACTTTTTTTTCCATGCAGCTAGCACTGCATACCTTCGCTGCTTTAAGACTTTCTTGGGAAGGCGTTTCTTCTTTGGTACTTTTGTCCTTGGAGGAAGTTTTCTTTGTGTTTCACTTTCAGTCTCTAGTGTTACATTATTATCACTCAAGTTGATCAGCTCAATTTCATCCTTAGCTTCATCAGTAACAGCTACTTCGTCCATTTCAACTGGTATTTCAACTGTGTAGAGGTCAATACAGTCAGTGCTAAATTCATCCTCTTCTGAGTCAACTGTTTCGCAGACATCATCTTTCTTTATTCTCTTCACTTCTCCTTTTCGCTGATTTTTCCTAGGAGGAAACAAACTCATTTACTTGAAAGTACTAGAGGTAAGCACCATCAGTGGTACAACTAATTTTTAGGGCTCATCCAGGTAGTGCACATGATGATGATTACTGTAAATCTAATGACAACATTGCACTATATGTTATGTAGATTCTTGAGTTAAATGCTGACAAGACCAGTGTTGTGTCGTTCTTTCACTGCTGTATAAATGAATACAGTAAAAGGGGCTAAAATAAAACAGATGAGTATCTTGTTCAGGTGGTGTCAAAGATTCTTTTAATCAAACAATACTTATTACAGAATACAAGAATACAATGAGTAAGTGCCAACTAAGGGGGATATACTGGACAGCCTTGAAGAAGGAGTTACCTTAAATACCTTATTCACATATACTATTAACAACTTAGTCACTTCTTTGTTTGATATTCAGAATTTTTTTACATGGTGCTTGACAAAATGCAACTTAGTTTCATATCAATAAATCTTTCACTCAGAAACTTATTTAAGTTTCCAACTTTAAAATTAATAATTTCATTTTTAAAATTACTTATACCACCATCACTTTATGAGAGGGCTCTGTCACTCATTAAGAAATTTTTTTGTGAGTTATACTGCATTACAAAAATCAAATGCAATTTTTAAAGTATGAAATGCATAATTTTTATGTGATGCTTGGAAAATTCTGCATGAGTCAGTGAAAACCCTAAAGACCTAAAAACAATGAGATTCAAGCCATTATGCGGGATACCAGCAGAAAGGGTTGCTAATCTTGAGAGTTGTCAAATGCGGGAGAGTTGATAGCTAAGTTACAAGGCTTGTATGGCAAGAGCTCTAAAGACTTTGACAATAACCAAAAAACACATCAAACCTTGTTGAGGAGGCTTCCTCTAAGCCTGATGGAACTTGTAAACTCTGATCATCCATTCCTTCATCCTTTGGAAAATCAGTAGATACATCATTGAAATACTTTGTACTAAGGTTAGGGGGACAGAATGTTAAGTTCTCATTAGCACCCACATGTGTTTTGAGGCCCACACCAAAAAAAGCTTTGTACGCAAAAGAACTTACAATGAAAACCAATTTCTGGCAGCTGATGATGTTTTCTTGGAAGAATTTTTTATTTCAGTTTCATTCTGACACAACAAATTCAACTTGTCTTGTTTTCAGGCCTGTTGTGGTTCTTAAGAACTGTTGACAATGTAGTTTTAGGTTTTGAAATTTGATGATGAAAGATGACAGTTGATCAGAATTCCTCACCAATTTTCTAAGGCTGGCTACTGTAATACAAGAACCTAAAAATCTACTTCTCCTGGCGTAATGCCAATCTTGTACTAGGTAAATTTTCACTCCCATATGGAGACTATTTATTTCATTGAACATTAAGCACTGACAAGTAACTGCAATTTTTAGTAATTTTTCAAAGTGTGGCCAGCAAATCAGAGGAAGCTACATTGAGGTTGCTATGGCGCCAAGAAGATGAATAAACCATAACCTATTAAACACACCCATTTGGTTAGTCAAAACTTTAGAACAGCTTTAAAAATACAAGTAACCTACCGTTCAGGTTCAGGTAGAAATATATTTAAAGGCATCTATTAAAGCAAGATTGGCCATTTACTTGACTTTATACACTGATTATTACAAGGTCATGAATTTGAAGTATGATGAGCGCATGTCAGCTTTATGTCAACTACTTGCAGACTAATAATATTTAGTAAGTCATAAGCAAAACCAGCGAATGTTTCATAATATACTTTCGTTGTATAAGCTAAAACCTAAACTTTTCGCGACGGCTTTACAAAGTATTTGGCACACAGCTCTTTGCATTTGTTTCGGCTTCAATTACAAATGGAAAACTTTCCCATTTAAATCAAACACTTACTTGCGAGGGACCGTGGCGGCCACACTGCTCCGAGAGCTTCTCGATAATCGAGTGAAGTTTTAACCTAGTAACAGCACCAGTTAACAGTTAAAATTCCAAAACACACAAAATACGGTAATATTCAATAAACATGCCTACCCTCTCCTTTCACCAGCCATTTGTTTTTCTTTGATTGTAATCCTTTCTGTCACATCTTGTGCATTTCGTTCGGGCATCGTGAACGCGCTAGTTCGTTCTTAGGCTTACTCGGCCGGCTGTGGATCGTCCAAGCCCCTTGGCCCGGTTTCTCAAAAATTTAACCCGTGTTCATGCCTGAGCTTCCTTTGGGCTGAAATTTTTGGGTTGACCTGTTTGTTTTATTGGTAAAGTTTATCAGTATTATGTGAGCATAACAAAACTTTACTAAATTTATTTAATCCACGGTTAAGTTAATCGGGGTTTTGAGGACCCAGGCCCTGAACAAGAAGCGGATTTTTTTTTGTTGACCTCCCGTTGTGGTAACCGAACAAGGCATGCTTGTGCGAAAAACAAATGGTGCAAACTATTCGTTGAACTGTAGGGCAAACAAGTTAAAACCATTTTTACATCTACATCCACCAAGAAAGACACACCCTCTAACTGGACTGGTCAGAAACTGAGAAAGTATAAAGGGGGATGGGTTGAAAAATGTTAGGGGGAGGGGAGGAGGAAGGGGAGAATTGTTTTTGTGCACGCAAAATTGGTTGGGTCAACAAATTTCATGCTCAACTGGGGGTGCTCAATTTGTACAAAATGGACAGCTGAGAAAACCTCAGAACAAAAACTGGAAGATGTGCTACACGCCCCACTTGTCACTGACGATTCTTCGGAGACTACGACTGATATTCATCAAGGTGCATCTGTGTAGCTGTACAAACAGCATTGTTTTAAAGACAGAGGTATTGTCTTGAAGACTGTCCTCGTATCTATTCGCTTCATAAACAAAAATTTTCATTTCTAGTTTTTAACCAGTTTGTAAAATATTAAATGAGGGAAATTCCACATTGCGGTTTTCATGAAATCACTTCTGTCAGTTCTATCTATTCTGATTCTATTCGTATTCATTTAAGGATATTTCGATGTTGATTTTAGAGTTCAGTTCCCCTTTAAGGCCGACACACACTAGATGATTTTATCTCTGAGGAGCCCTGATGTTTTGTCGGCCTTTCGGTTTTTAGCTTGGCAGCAACAAAAGGGTGAGCCATTGAAGCAAAAGTTTGATTAAGGGTCATCTAAAAATCAATCCAGTACCAATTCCATTTTTTTCAGGCTACCCCCTTCCCCGTACTTTCGAGATGGTACTTTCTGACGAACTCCTAAGGAGGATCGTGTGTTTATTCCTGATGAGTCAATCATTACTTTAGTTTGTTCAATACTATCTACCGACCAAACCTTTTGAGTTGGCAACAAGTTATAGAACGTTT
The DNA here is from genome assembly GCA_026413305.1 of Hydrozoanthus tunicans. NCBI lineage: Eukaryota > Metazoa > Cnidaria > Anthozoa > Zoantharia > Hydrozoanthidae > Hydrozoanthus > Hydrozoanthus tunicans. Next base: position 14,791 of record JAOBAT010028012.1, on the reverse strand, counting down.
CTAAACTAATACTGTGTCTAACTTTTCGTGAGAACTAAGGGAGCATTCATTTTTAGGAGGGGGGTATGGTCGGAGGAACCCACATCAACAGCAGTGTTAAATTTCTCGACCCTCTTCTAATAAGGGGGTGAAAAAAAAGACCCCTCATCTTAAACTCTTCTAAGTTTTAGGTGACCCCCCACCCCCTTTCAACCGAGAAAGTGCCAATATATAATTATAATATATAATTAATTATATATATATATACACACACATAAATAATCCGTGTTTACAAACATTCGTAGCATCTTTGTGCATAATAACACTTCTAGTGGCTTAAAATTGCATTCATGTTACTCAAAACCTTTTGGTGAGAAACTTTTAAAAACTTTAAATGAGTTGTTGAGAATTAAACGAAAGTGTTTGTGAGGTTAGGTTTGATGTCAATTTTCACAGCAACTATAGCATATTGCACAATCGAAATTCAATGACTGTGCAAGAGCGAACATTTTCTGTTCCCTGTGTGCCTCAGAATAAATTAATATTGATTACCAGACAGTTAGTTCCGTTAAAATTGCCTGAGCAAGCGAGTACTTATTTACTGACTCTCCTCTTTCTGTACCGTAGATTGGATTCCCGACCCCCCCCCCCCCCCTCCTAAAAAATGAACGCTCCCTGAAATGTTTTAGGTTAATAGACAACATAGAGAAACGCTTATAAACAAATCGACGAACCCGAGACCAATCTACTGATTACTCTCAGGTCGAAAACACGAGGGTGCATTTCTTTGGCAAAATAAAAAATTGAATTATTGCGAGACATTATATGGATTCTTTTTACGAAAGAAAAAACATCCGAAACGGGATTAATCGCGGCCGATCCTTTTTTGCGAAAGAAACGAATACCGTTTTTCGTTATCTGGATGCATTTCCTTTGGGAAAAAAAAAAAAAAATCCGGAATCTTGATCCAGAAAGGGATAACTTTTCGTTTTTTTGTTAAATCCAAAACGGGATTATTTTATGCAATGAATCCGCTCGCCAGGTTTCGATGGTTTAACTCGGATTCTTAGAGTTGATGGACTTTGCGTTTCTTTAGGAAAGGATTCGATGCAGCAAGCGATCTTCGCGCTAAATACTGTCTGCGGAAACTGACAACCCCCTTCTTCCTCAAGAAGATTCACTGGAACGTTCTTCCAATATTAACGCAGTCGACTTCCAATCTTCTTTTATTTATTTTTCTAAAAAATAAATTACCTTGCTGCAAGTACTACTAACTTTACCATAACTCTAAGATCTAAGTAAATCGGCATCTTAAGTGAACAAAATATCTGTGATAAAAGTGGCTTCACTCTTGACAAAGTACTTTCAAGTTCACTTGCATTTCCCAACTTCAATTATATAGTCCATTCAATGTTGATCTTGATTTGAAACAACAGCCGTTGCGAGGGAGGAAGTTAGAAGTGAGAGGACAGCGGCTTAACAGACAAATTGGGAAACTTTACACCAAAACCTATTGCATAATAGCTAACATAATATACATACAATCTTTAATTTTATGATTCTGACGCGACAGACGCGTTCAATAAAACTAGAAGACATGACTGAAACACTGAAGCATGTATCTACCTAATGTGTTAACGCAAATATAAATTATGTCCCGAAGTTAAAATGATTTTATCTTGCCATTCCGTCTTACGGACAACTCGAGACAAAACCTAGTCAGTTTGTCACTACTGCTTTTGGCGCGAAAGTTTCCCGCCAGTCGGAGCAGAGCTCCATTGGTGGACGTGTAATACTATGTGTTTAGACGTATGGTTACTTTTTCACCTTCAGTAATGTATTTGCTTCAGCTCTTTTCACGTTTAAAAGGACACTAGTTCTATTGTCACACAACTTAGTTTATGATATTGCAAGCTCTATCCGGAATGTATCCGAGTCTTCATGAATTTAAGTTGCATCCTCTCTTTTTCCAGGCTGGATCATGAACCTGAGACGGACTTGTAGCGACTGGCGCAGCTTGGGAATTACTTTCTGTACCTCGTCTTTGATAAGGTCGCCCACAAACATGTACTTGATGTGGAATCTTCATCAGTCTGTCAAGGAAGACGTACATTGCTCTTTGCAGAATCCATTTTATGCTGGTCAAAAGATGCTTTTTCTATTTAATAAGGATTAGGTATATACAATGATTACTACAACACTTTTAAACTTGACTTGTGACTATCATCATCATCATCATTCCTACGATTATTGTTATTATTATTATTATTATTATTATTATTATTATTATTGTTATTATCAACGTTATTATAACTAGTTATTACCCAAAGTTTTTGGTTTTTTTATCACCTTATTACCTGCCTTACTCTTTCACGTCTTATTTCATATCTCATTTGAATTAAGATGAGACAATTCAGGAAATGCTTACAAGCTGTCACCATTCTAACTATCATTACTGTTGTTGTCGTTATCATAATTTCCAAGTTCGAGAACTTTAAAGGAAGATCAAAAGCCGTAGACCGTTTTCCCTCTGTTTCTCTCAACTTCAAAATTTCAAACCAAAAACATTTTTATGTTGCTTTTGTTAAAAAGAACTTGAACAGTAACTATTTTCTTTATATACTTTAATTATATCTACTGCTCAAGGATACAAAAAGTCGCAGATGGTGTCGACGTAAAACATGTGTTGAGAGTCGCGGTTTACTTTCTCCAGCAAGTGATACAGCTCAACAACTATCTGTAGGTGTAAAAAAGAGGGAGACACGTAAACGATTTCGTGATAGTAAAATGATTGCCAATATATATTATTTTCAGATAAAAACAGGGAATTATGATAAAATGTCGCGAAGATATCCCCAATATAATGCAGTGCACTGTCATTTGACTACGACTACTACGACCGCTGCTGCTACCGCTACCACAGTTGGTAGAGGAACGAAAGTGAGACCTGCGGACACTCAAGGCAGGGGATTTAAAGTCCAAAATCGAGCGAAAAAGTCCAAAAGCGAGCCAAAGACAAAGGTGCAAGTTCAGGTTGCAGGGTTTGACATTGAATAAGCAAGAATTTAGGGAATCACTGCGATTGCGGTACAATTTACCACTGCAGGACCTACCGTCTACCAGTGCTTGTGGAGACCCATTTAACGTAAGCCACGCCCTGCCATGCAAAAAAGAGGGGAGGGGGTTGTGGCTCAACCTCATGACGGGGCAGAAGTGCGCAAGAACGTCCAAATGGAGCCTCACCTCCAACCATTGGGCAATGAAGTGATGAACCTAAGATTAGCCACAACAGATTCCGACGCGGGATTGGATGTGAAGGCTGGTGGCTTCTAGTCGCAAGGAGTGACAGCTTTTTTCGATGCTAGAGTGACGCATGTCAACTCCAAGACAAACCTGGGGGAACCAACTGCAGCAACTTTCAAGGAACAGGAGAGTGAGAAGAAGCGAAAACACCAACATTGGGAGCTAGAAGTCGGATGGGCTCCTTTACTCCACTAATTATTGGAACCAACGGCGAAGAATGCAAAATGTTTATGAAGCATCAAGCGGATAAACTGGCAGAGAAAGACGTTGAAGGCTAACCATTTGTTATTAGCTTGCTACTAGGACCAGAATTTCTTTCAAATTTTAAAGTATGTAAAAACTAGCATCAGAGGATCGCGCTAGCCCTTTTTTAGAAATGTGCCGTAGATATTTTTTTTAGTAAACTGTACAGATGCTGACCTACTTTTATGAAATAATTTTGTATATGCAAATCCCTTCAGTATTTATCTACTACTAACAAAAACAATAATAATAATAGTTCTAATTAGCACCGTGAGTTCAATAATACCTCTTGAAGACAACGTGTTCTCTCCTGCTGGAATCTCTGCAAGAAAGGACCCACAAGGCAACACACGTACAGAAACTGAGTCTCGTTACTGACCAGCGGTTTAACACGGTTACGAATAAACCTGTAGAGATATTAACATCGATAAACCTGCTACAAACAACTAAAGAGAGAGAGAAATGGTGAAGAGTGTGATTCTCAGAGAAAAAGAAACAAAAAATTCTTGCTGATTTAGCAAATTCTGATTCGCTGCTAATATTTAGTTTTGGTGAATGTCAGGCAGAACGAAATGGATGTTTTTCTTACCACCTTTAATAACAACAATGAAGATAAATAATCAAAAATAAAAGCCTTGAAAAATAAAAATAAATTGTACCTTGAATGTCTGATGTTACAAAAGAAGTGCGAGATTATTTTTAATAAGTTGTAAAGAATTGTGCTTTAGTAAATTGTAATAGCGGTTGTCATGGAAACCCATCGGCAAATAATGATCACTTTTCGTCTTTCAGTTTGTGAAGCCGCATGATTTATAAGTTATTTACTAAAATATGGGAGCCTTTCCCATGAAAATGCCAGTTAGAACAAATTTTCAAAAGAATAGCTTATCTACTACAAATCCTAGTTGTAGTTACAAATAACACCTTGTTTATGAACTGAAAAGAAACGTTCAACTTACTGTGGCACTTCAGTAAGTTGTCCGATGCTAGCGTGGTGCCATAGCGCATGTGTAATCGCCAAAACGTAGTCCGCATGCGTCTCAGAGTGAGTTGCAACATTACTGGTGAAGTCAAGGAAAGAGTAAGGGAACTGGGGTGGCTTGCCCGAGTCCTCGCTCGGAAGAGGGAGGATTTGATGGTCATATTTCTCCTTGTTGGTCAAGTCGTTTTGTAGCGTGTCACAGATCTTGTCGAAAACCACGCTCCAGTAGCAGTCCTGCGGGGACGTACGACAGAATACAAGGTCAGCCATTTCTAGCCAAAGGCAAAGAATGAGGCCGTTTTGTATGGAAAACAGTAATACTGACATTACTAAGATAACTCAAAAAGCAACATACTGTAACAAGAATACAACAAAATATACGAACAGAATGCTGCAATCATCAAACCAATTATCCCCGAATGCCCGTCAGATGCCTAAAGCTACTGAACCAGAGGAACTCGCAGGGCGAGCGTCCCTACCGGAAATGCAGTTAAAACTTACCGGAAATTCTGTGATAACAATTAAAGAAAAGATCAGGTGCTTACCGAATATGCCGTGAAAACAAGTATTGAAAAGATCACGTACTTACCGGAAGTGCTGTAATAACAAGTATAGAAAAAATCACGTGCTTACCGGAAGTGCTGTGAGAACAAGCCCAACAGCGTTGATCCATGACATCACATTAGCGCGGATCTCCATCTGCTGACTCGGGTAACTTCCTCGGTAGATGACGTCAATCAAGGCTAACCCCACCTGGCGCCCAGGTACCGGAAGAGCCATTAATTCCAGGCACGTGACGTGCAGAGCATGCGCAGCTGGGTTTGGAAACTCGTTAAACCGCCAGTCACAAAGGGGGAAAGCTGGTGGACTCTTGCTTGCGATAGCTGAGACGATTGGTTAAGGTTTTATTGTACTCAATACAGTACCTTATCACACCTTCAGCGAGCTTCAACCATAACATATACACGATACTACGATTGGCTCAGTCGGTAAAATCTTTGATAACCAAGCGTGGTGTTCTGGGCTCTAGGGTTGGAAAGTGTGCGGCCCTCAATCGCCACATCGTCCGTGGACATGGACATTAAACCGTTGGTCTAATCTTTCTTCTTGTAGCGGGAACTTAAAAGACTGAACCCACACGCTGATCGATAAGAGTATCGAAGAGTGAAACTGGAACAAGGCTGCAAGTCTGAGTGGGAAGGTATTTCAGCCGGGGTAACACAAGGAACAAAGCTAGAACCTTTGTTGTTTGATTTAATGATCGACGATGTCAACACCAGCAACACCAGTGAAATTTGGAAATACGTAGACGACACTACTATCGCAAAACATGTAGCCAAAAACCAAGAAAACACAATCCAGCACTCCGTTAACCAGCTAGTTGTCAAGTCGGACAACAGAAATTCCAGCTGAACGAACCAAAGAGCAAAGAGATGCGAATCTCTTTTGCTAAGAACGGTGCTGACGTCGTTCCTGTTATTATCGATGAGAAGGCTATTGAGGCAGTGTGTCGAGCGTGAAGCTAGTTGGTTTGAACATTACCAACGACCTTAAATGGAATTGCCATATCTCGGAGATATTGTGGAAGGTCTCCACAAGACTACACCTTCTCAAACAACTCAAGAAGGCAAACGTGCAGACTAAAGATCTTGTATGTCACATGTCTCTGCCCTATCACCGAATATGCCTGCACCGTTTTTCACAACTCATTAACAAACTATCTCTCAAACGAACTGGATCACCTACAGATGCGTGCCATGCGCATCATCTTCCCATTCACCACCTACAAGAAAGCTTTGGAGCTAACCAACCTAGAAACACTGTTTGATAGAAGACAGCCTCATTCAAATTGCTTCAGCCCATTAGCCCTAAACCTTCTCACAAGTTGTATGAATTAATAGCAAGAGCGAACAAATAATGTTGCGAATTCCAGGTCCCGAGCTTCAAAACCAAAAGACTACAGGACAGTTTTTTTATGCCATTTGTAAATAGTTTTTTCAAAAAGTAGTTTTATTTTGATATTATATTTTTTATTGTAAAATTTCAAATAATTCAATTTTTAGCTGTAACTTTAAAATAAGAATAAACCGTTCATTCATGTCTTCATTCATGGCCAAACCGTAACTTACCGGGCCCCTTTGGGTTGCAGTATCCGAAATGAATAAGCCGCCCTGTCTACATAAAGTTTCATCATCATCAATATCCAAAAATTAGTTAAGTTAAAAGTGGTTATTAACCAATAGAGCTAATTGAAACAAGTGACTCTTAAAGAGACAAAAAGGCAGGGTTAAAAGTCCAGCTCTAAGGAGACGTTCTAAGTAATGGCGACAGTCTTAGGCAAAAGAGAAAAATACCTGCTTGCAACACTATAAAATGTATGTAAGAAATTAAGTACTAAATACATTTACCACACTAGTCAAACTGGCCCATCGCAATGTTCTACATAAGCTGTTTACGCACAACACACAAGCCATGAGAACTTAAATCACAAAGAAATGCCTCAATCAGCCAATGAGGTGCGTTCGGAAAGACAACACACGAAATGATACACGATCCAAGCACTGTACTGACAGGCCTCTCTCTATTGATAAGCCACGTGCATGAATGATCATCCTTACTGGTCACGCCTTTGCGGATTACATATACGATGGTATGATTAATATTGGTGCCTAAATGGACCAATTATCTGTACAGACACAGCTTTAATCAAACTTAACAGAAACCTGGTCTTTCATCACTTCAATGAAGAGCGCTAAACTCCATTTTCTTCCACCCCGTAGTTAAAGAAAGCCATGGCTCTTAAAATTGAAGTGATATCTTTGCCTTTGGAACAAAAGGATACTGTCGACCAGGCGACCAATCAGAGTGCAGTAATAGTTAAGGTCCGGTTCCCATGGCCCGTCTTCGTTGTGAGCCAGATAATCCATATAGCCTTTTGACAGACACCTGTTTTACGAATTAAATGCTATCACTGTAACAACCATCGTTATTACACTTCAACTTTGTTTTCATATCCACGCTGATCAAAGTGTCTATAAAACGTAGATGGTAATTGAGGTACCAAAATGAAACGAAAGTCAAGATCAAAGAGACACACAATGTGAAAGAAACGCATAAACAAAAAACACCCCATCAATGAGCCTTATTTCAATTAATTATATGGCCGGATAGAGCCCGGCAATCTGATTGGCTGCTAACAGAACCAGGCAATCTGATTGGCTGCTGACAGAACCAGACAATCTTATTGGCTGCTGAGAGGGCTCGCGGACATTGCAAAAGTTTCCTTTGAATTTACCACGCTAATAAATTTTACTATTTTCTAATTTCTTTAAGTTCTGTTCAGTTTGTTGAGTTAACTAGTTTTACAAAGGATCTTCTAGACAATTGACATGTGCGAACAGCAATGAGTGCTAGACTAAGGAAGATGAAATATCAATTACAGATAAAAAAATCCATGCTATTAAGTTTACAAAGAGTAAGCTCTCAAAGTGTCTCAATTCTATCTAATTGATATCCTAGAAAAAACATCATCTAGCTTTTCGGCCAATGGGTAGTTTCCAATGCCATTTAACTCGGAAAAAAAGAAAATTATTAATTTCATTCGCTCAGCCTTTACTGGGAAATCTCGGACCTCGGTCTTAAAGTATAAGCCTTGCCACGCTCGGTCCGTGCGTCAAGGCGCCTTTGGTTTGAGATTTCCCAGAAGCGACCTTGCAGTTGGTTAATAAGTATTATTTGCGAGACTTTCGGATATCTTTATATGAGTCCGCTAGGGTTTTAAAATATCACAACACAAGAGACCAATCTCGAACTTACCATCCGACTGGTCGGCAATCCTTCTGCGCTCCTAAAGAAACAATTGCAATAATCTCATTTGAGATAAAACGCTTTCATGAAAGTTTTAAATAAAAGTTTTCCACAATATATTATTTTCTGCTGTATTTGTTCTATCCTACACCGTTTCAAATGAACTGTTTCCAAACTACAACACTTTGAGTTGGTGAATTTTGCTAACTTGCAACAGTTTCAACAAGAGTACTTGTGATCTACAAAGATTATTAATTTGATTAATTTTTTCACCTATAACACTTCAAGCTTTGTTTAATTTTTGAAAGTTCAAATGAAATATTGTCCAACCAACAAACTTTCACGAATCTTGCATTCTGATTGGCTAACGCTCCTAAGATTGACCAGTAAGTATACTTTTACAAACCCCGTCTTCTGGTACTTAGTTCAACATAAGTAGCAAACAAGCCATTCAAAAAAGGGAAAATGGAAGCCAAACGTGTTTTTTTTCAGTTGTTGCCGTCTTACTCACTGAGTAAGGACAATTTAAATAATAATATAAGAAGCAGCCACACCAAGTTAAGAATCCCAAATGATTGGAGGCAGACCAGTTGGCTATTTACGATGGTAAATTTGACTCTGGGATCACTGAAAACAAATCCAGTCAAAGGTCAAATCTAGAGTGGGATTTGAACATACAAATCCGGCACCTACACCACTGAGCCACGCTGCCTCCGCTTAAAAACCATACTCTAACTACCATGCGATTTCAATACTGAAACACATGACAATTTTGACCAAACTTTTTCTTACCTATGACAGCTCCTACTAGTTTCTTCTTAAGCGACGGTTTCTCTCGCAGCCGCTGTTCATAGTAGTGCAGAGTGTTGTACAGATACGTCACTGGTCGATCTACAAAGATTAAAATACGTTAGTGCATTCCAAACAAAACTATCTAAATTAAAACCATAGAAATAAATCGGACAACAACAGTATGATGTTAAGTAACTACATAGATCATTTTGCAATTTACAGTGAAGGCCAAAAGTATTTGCTAGTATTAAACCTTTTTGTTAAGAAGGCAACAACCTTGTACTCGATTAATACGAGGTGGTGGTTACAGCACAGGGTGCGAGTAAGGCCCTTCCACTGGAATTGGGGAACAATCCGGGTTCGATTCCCGGTGCCAGACCTTCACTCAGGGTCTTAAAATAATTGAGGAGAAGGTGCTGACCTTCGCGTCTTCTCGGACAAGGACGTTAAACCGTAGGTCCCGGGTGGCAGGCCTCAAAGGGGACCTCGAGTCCTATTACCTGTCATCCCGTGGCTCAATGAGTCAAAAAAAAATGTTATAAACAACATTATAATACGACACGGTAAGAAGTTAGTACGAGGCAGTGACTAGATGTTTTACGTGCGCGCGCACATTTCCAGGTCCCGAGACGTTGAGATGTAGACGTCGCGTAATCTCGTACCCAAATCTTCCCAACCTTTGGGACTTCGGGTGGGAAAACTTTCCCGAAATTGAGAAGATCTGGGTACGAGATTACACGTCGCGTTGTGTTTCAGGACGGGGTTTTGATGTTTTCGCGTTGCGTTCACAACGTGGCGTCTTCTTCTTTGGACCTCGAGCCAGTGCGCGCAGACGTAAACTGAAGTAACGTTTTCGTCGCGTTGTCTTTGTTAAATCTATCTAGTATTAGGTCTGAAGACCCTCGCGCTTGGGCAACAAGAATGTACTTTATTTTTGGTACGGTAAGAGCCCGACCCGGTAAGTACGAGGTATGCACTTCGTTTTGGCTTGATTAAAGTATCAATGTTTTTGGTTCTCCCCATAACTATTTCAATCTAACCGTAATTTCCTGGTACAGCCTACCCTTCTAGAATAAAGAAGGCTGGGACCGGCTTAACGTCCCTGTCAACGGACGGTGTTGCGAAAGAAGGCCCAAAAAATGCTCAACCCTCACAAAGCCGGGAATCGAACCCGGGGCCTCGTGCCAGGCAGTGACAGTTGCATCGACTGAGCCGAACACGTGAACTAAGGAACAACAACACGAACAAACAAAGAACTTTAGAAACGAACACAATGCTGCGTACCGTGGAACTTGTACAAGGATCCCAAGTGATCCAAGAGACTCTCCAGCGATTTGAATACTGGGGGAAGCTCAAGGAAGCGATGAATTACGATGTCAAACACCTGCAAATAACAGTATTTTAAAGCAAAATTGTTTCAATTAAAATACATTGGAGAAAAGGAAATCTTTTAGTCCATGACATTGCGCCAGGTTTAAAGATTTCCAGCAGTTTCTCAGCGAAAGTAATGTATTTCGCGAGTACATCAACCTTCTGTTTGCAGAGCAGATCATTTTAAGTGTTAAAATTTTAAATTTAGAGAAAATATGAAACTAAAAATGTTGTTAAACGGTAAAATTACATAAACTTGAAGAGCCTAAAATTTATGCAGCCACACTTCGGCGCATTACAATGCAAATCCTGATGTGGGTATTTGATAAAACATTCAAGCTCCATTGCGCGGGTTAGAGGTTGCAGACTTGATTTTCATAAGGCATCCATTACGTATGGCCCGAAACGTGAATATGTGCTTAAAATGTCGTTAAAAGATCGGGGCAGCTCTAGTGTGAACTACTACTAGTTTTGGTATGTATTCATTCAGTTGTTGTTTTGCTTTCTTTTCTCGTCGTAGCTAGCTTCCATTTGGGTTTCGTCTTCCTTGCACTTTTATCAGGTTTGTTGCTATATGTGCTCACATGAATCTTCAGAAAACATCAATAAATTAGACTATATTGTCTTCTATATGGGTGTGGGTGTTTTCTTCCGCTCTTTACAGTGAAACGTTTACCTACCGGTAAGAATCGTAAACACACATTGCCGAAGTAAATTGGCAGGTAGTGAACCGTTGGCGAGGAGGCAGAACCCTCTAACAGACCTTCGAAGTAAAAACGCTCTGGGTACGACTGAAAAGAAAGCAGTGTAACGTAATACGGTAAGTCGTTTTCGGAAACTGTTTTTCTATTGATAAATTCTTCCATCTAACCTAGAGCATAAACTATTCACTGAAAAGTTTAGGAGAAATTTACTTTTTATCTTCGGTAGATCGTTTGGTTTGATCAACTTTCAATTTCTCAATACCAAATGTGTATAGGTTATGTAAGGAGAAACCATTGTTGATAACGGACTGAGACTGGAAGGGTTAGAAACAAAACCGACACTTAATGGTAAATCCCGGAGGAAGAGAGCAAGACAAGAGCGAATCTTTTCAACTTACTGTATGGTAAGCCATATGCTTCTGGTGCCAGTCCGTTTGAAGCCAGTGCTGTGGCGAATTCTACAGACCAGAAGAAATTTATGTCAGAAGAAAGAAACTGATAGAAAACAGCTGTGCACGAATACTTATCCAACACCGCTTGCTCTGTCACATTAAGAGAAGCTTAAGCAACGATGCCGGACGGAAATATCAACGATGTTAGCCTACAAAAAACTCACTTCTTACTTGGCCTTTTCGATCACGTATGGTTTGTTTGCTTTATTTTTGTCCGAATTACGCTTTGTGAATAGAAAAAGACGAAATTGTTTTTCTTTAAGGCAATGAAAATTAATAAATGTTTCAGTTGGTCGTTCTCGTATTTGTTAAAACTACAATTTTGATCTTTTCACGTTGTAATTTTCACGATGAGGGCGTGCAGGTGACCAGCACGGTGCATTCCAACCAGCGGTTACTGTGTTCAGTCTTCTGCTGTTCTCGTCTATCTTAAGCACCTTTAAACTGTTCAGGAAACTTACTGCTCTTTCTCATTACAAGAGTAATTGAAAAGTTGAATACCAGCAAGAGGTACAAAAAACCACGTTTGTTAAGATGTTCTTTGCTGTTTGAACATGCCCAGTTTGGTCTCTAGTTTTTGCTGTGTGTTTTGATTTGCGGTAGTAATAAAACACCAATCATTTCGACTTTATCATTTCAAAGTTTTTACAAAACTGATTAAACATTTTGGTCATTAGTCAGGTTTTGGTAGCAAGAGGTTGACAAAAATTTGCTGCCGCAGAAGATACTTACATCTCGCACGAAAGCGTTGACCCGAGCCCTGAAGTCTGGTGGCTTCAGCAACAACAGCTGAATAATGAAGAAACAAACTTGAGCCTCATTTCCTTCATGGCTACGGAGCGCCTACGAAAAAAGGGAATTTTGAAAACAATAACAATAAAAGTAATAATTATAATAGTTGTTAATAGCAATTGCCAAGGAAATAAAACAAATATTATCTCCAAACATCTTGAAAATGTTTAAACTCACACCAAAGTTAGAGCCTCGGCTAAAAGCTGCAGGACTCAGTACTGCAAGGTTCCTCAAAAATATATTCTGTATATATTCTGTATATATTATTTGTCGAGTTCAATCACCATTTTTGACCAATGCAATCACCATATTTGTCGAATGCCATCACAATGACAATTTGACCAAGCAACCACCATATTTGACCAATGCAATCACCATATTTGTCAAATGCCATCACAATGACAATTTCAACGAACAATCGTAATTGACCAATGAAATAGCCATATTTGTCGAATGCCATCAGAAATAACAACTTGACCAAGCAACCACCATATTTGACCAATGCAATCACCATAGTTGTCAAATTCCATCACAATGACAATTTCACCAAGCAATCATCATATTTGACCAATGAAATCACCATATTTGTAAAATGCCATCACAATGACAATTTGATCAAGCAATCACCATACTTGACCAATAAAATCACCATATTTGTCGAATGCCATCACAATGACAATTTGACCAAGTAATCACCATACTTGACCAATGCAATAACCATATTTATGGAGTCTGATCACCATATTTGCCAAGTCCGCCCACTACATTTGTAAAGTGCAATCATCATAATTGAGCAATACAGTCACCATCTTTTTCAAGTGCTCACACCAATTGCCATATTTGTCTACTATTTATGCGAAAAGAACATAGTGGTTTCCAAATTAAACTGCGGGCTTCCTTTGTCAGAATAGCAATAAGAATGACAATACATGTTAAAACAAAAATAAAAAACAATAACAACAACAATAATAATAATAATAAAAATAATAGTGGTAAAAATACTACAATTAAACACAACATTGTTATCTATCTTTACCTTGATAAGATACAAGAATAGCTACTATGAACTGCAAACACAATTAATCTTAAAATGGCAAAACGATACTGCATTAGCAAAACATTGATGTTGGTTCTTCTTAACACGAACGTGGAATCAACAAAAACTACTTACATTTTGTAGGTTAAGAAATAAAAAAATATCTTAAAAATCTTAAAGAAACTCACCAAGCACAAAACGAGTCGATCCAATGTCACCACGTTGTACTTCCATATAAGGTCATTTAAGTGCAGGATACACTGTTGGTCAGATGAAAAGTTTTGAGGGAACCCTCATTGAACAATTTTCAGTACACATTCATTACTGTTACTTCAGAGCCCTACTCCCTTCAGTACACTTTTGCCATAAACAGACCAAACATTTTAGATAAAAAAGCCCAACCCCCTGGGTAAACTTCGGTCACAACTACACAAACGCCCTACTCCCCTCAAATGGCTTTTGACACAACCACACCAAATTTCTACTTACCCCAAAGTACACTTTTGTGGAACTACTACAAAGCCCTACTCCTATCCCCCGTGTAGTATAGTACCCAATCAATACTGACCTTTACCACGTCATTCATATCCTTAATTTTTCCATTGCTTTCATTGTTGTACTAAAGCTAACCCTAACCCCTCAGTATAATATTGTTGCTTCCATAATTGCCAGAAAAATAACACGGAACGACTATAAAGCTATTTTGACAAGCAAAACTACTTGTTACCTTGTTCACGTGTTTTCCGCCGCCAGAAGTTGAAAACTCGTACACGAGAAAATCCGCAAAAACTCGGATGTGCGTGGAGAGGGCCCGGGCACCAAGACGTTCCAAGACTCTAAGTTGGAAAAATGGATATTGCTGTGTTGTTCTTTAGAAAGCAACTATGTTTTCAGTTACTAATATCGTCGCTGAAAATAAAGAAAGTGGGCAAGAACATACTTGACACCAACAACTAAAATAGAGTACTTTGGGGTTTATTAAAAAGTTCTAAAAAGTCGAGGAAACAGAACAACTCACTTGTGACACACCGGACTAAGTCTTCCTGTATCCAAGAGCATTTTCCACAAAATACTGGTGAGACAGATATCACTGTTTTAAAAACCCAGCTAAGATTTTTAAAAAACTTCATAAATCAAACGTCAATAACGAAACAAACCAATAGAATCAACATTGTGAAAAATAAAACCTAAACACAGTCATACACACAACTATACAAAGAAATGCTGACAAGGAAAATGTCATTTCCTTCATTCCAAGAATAATTGTTAGATAACCAATTCTACTCTTAACACATCAACAAAAAGGTTGATAAAAGGACAACGGTTGACG
>JAOBAT010027901.1:0-24190 GCA_026413305.1 Hydrozoanthus tunicans | reverse complement strand
AAGCCCTGAGAATGACTGTTTTAGCCGGCACACGTAGGTACAACAACGGTGTCGGAAAACCAATCCGTGCACACCAATAAGTTTTCACTGTTTTTAACTTCTCATTTTCAACTATCGGGTGAATGAAGCCCTGAGAATGACTGTTTTAGCCGGCACACGTAGGTACAACAACGGTGTCGGAAAACCAATCCGTGCACACCAAGTTTTCACTGCTTTTAACTTCTCTCACAAGTTGCCAGATCAGTCTCTTCATACTCTCTCCATACATTTCGCACGTGCATGGAAGTTTTCTTTCCGCCTTTAGTGTCGAAATGATTACGTAAACAGTCAAGTCTCAAACAATACATGCGTTGTCACATTTCTGTAGTAATCTAACTTATAAAACAACTCTAACGATGGAATATATTTTGAGAAATAACGAACTTTGTCTTTTTCAGCCGGGACAGTTTGCTGAGAAAGTCTTGTTTTCGTTTCCTAAGGCGCAGCCTCTGTTTAACTATATTAATTAGAATTCGAGCTTGCAGTTCAACCTGCAGTATCGAAAGCTCTAGACAATAAAAAACAGAACAATAATGAATTTTCATAAATCAATTTCTTCAAACAAATAGTATTGATAACACTGAACTGTTTTGGTGTTCAGGTGCGCACGGCAGTCTGTTGAATAAAACTTAGTACAGTGTTTTATCTGGAACTATTTTGTCAATTAGAAGTTTGAGTTGTCTTCAGAAACGACTGAAATCGGGAAGTGAAGTTCAACTCTTATCTCCAATTAGGATGAAGTTGATACGCAATATTTGGTTGATTTTCGCATTTAAAGTTCAACTTTTGTCTCCGAATTTCGGGCACAAGAGATGAAGTTGTTACGCGATATTTGGTTGGTTTTCGCATTCAAAGTTCAACTCTTGTCTCCGAATTTCGGGTACAAGAGAAGAATTTGCTACGCAATATTTGGTTGAAGTTTAACTCTTGTCTCCGAGTTACAGGAGATGGAACTGTTACGCCGTATTTGGTTGAAGCTAAACCCTTGTCAGATGAAGTTGTTACACATTATTTGGTTAACTTTCTTGTTAAGAGTTCAACTTTTGTCTCCAAATCTCGGGTACAAGAGATGGACTTTGTTTTCTTCCTCGATTTGTGTGAAATGAAAATATTTTATGAATTTTTAATTTCTTAAAAATTACTCCGCACAAGAATGCTATTATTGAAAGTTCTCAAAATGTCTTTGCACAAAAACGGTATGTTTTGCTAACATGATATTCACTCTTTAAAAGTTCTTTGTTTTGTGTGGAAAATCATAAAAGAGAAAAACTGATCAGTTTTATTTGAGAACGCGTTATCTGAACGACTGAAAATCGGGACCGGCGCCATATTGGATCTATCACCTGAGATAGCGTGCACAGTAGCCAATCACATTACAGCAATTGCGGCAATAGATAGTGACCAGACTGTACTAGTGACTTATGTACAATAGAGGAAAACTTTAAACAGCTTCACAACAAGTGTACTAAAAAAAAGCGAGTTTAGTGAAGCTATGTCGTTCATTATACTCAGACAAAAGGACTCGTAAATGAGACAAAAGAGAAACTTATTCCTTTCAGTACCAGTTGTATGGGTAACTTCTCCCAACTGAATTAGAACCAATACTTTTCATTGAGTAAGTTTGGAAAAATGTATTTTTCCAGATCACTTCGTTTGATCAATTGTCATTAGTTGGGTACCAAATGTCTTATTTCTCTTCGTATTACGTAAGGCAAAGTAAGACCTAAAAGTTTATTGAATAACCGAGCGGCGAAAACAGCTTTCCATAGAAACCGTTAGTTAAAAGAAAGACAAAGTGTTATATCGTCAAACAATGCTCTCATGTTACACGGACTGGTGGTAGAGTACGGCAACAGCCAGAGACTGAGTGCAGTTCTAAAGTAAAAGCATGCGAGGTTATTAATTCAAACACACGTGGATGATTATCTCGAAGGAAAGAGAGGTATTTAGTAGGTTTTGAATTGAAATTCAGTTTAGTTTTAGAGTCTTCGCACTCATGTCAGAATAGTCAACATGTTTTACAACCCAGTGTCCTTCCTCTGAAACGAGGACGCTGACACGGACAAAGGAACAGTGAGTACAAAAGATGTAGCATGTTAGCTGGTCACCGGCGAGCTCGGTTGTGTTGAAGCTCCAACGTAAAAGGCTCAATTTTGAATATCTTACGACTCCGAGAACGATCTGTCAAAATTTGTCAATCATCATTTACAAATGCAATCTTTAAGGAAACTTTCTTTTTTTCATTTTAAAAGCAATGCGTAACTAGAACAAAACAAAGAGGGCAAACGAGCCAGACATGGCCAAAGTCTGTCCTTTTCGACGTTGCCGTCCTTGGAGCTTTTAAAGCCTAAATAATCTCCTTTCTTAATGAGGCAGCCAAAGTACCAAGGTTAACTTGCCATAAAAATTTAATTTAAAACTTTGAAGTGTTTGAAAAATCCTATAATACTCTTGTATGACACAGTTGCGAGTAAGACAGTAACGCGTAGTTCTGTCACAAGTAGGTGCCGATTCGTTTAAAATCTATCAGGACAATTTTCGTCGATAAGAAGTTGGTGCTGTTTAATTTAGCGATATTCCGCCGCAAGCTACACTACGGTTAGGCATGCAGCAATACACAGTCAAGTAGGAAAAAAACGTCTCAGCACAAACTAGTGCAGTTTTGTTTGTCATTTGTCATTTTTTTTTTTTAAGTTCCTTAAGAAGCTACGCTTTTCAACGTATCCGATCGTAACAAAGACCATCTCACGCTGAGCGTACGCGTTCCCACAGTAGAACACAATCATTTCAAAAACTATGCTTTTTGAACGCATTTAATTATAAATTACTTCATTTCGCAAAATTTTGTGAAAAGCCATCTCACACTGAGCGTTCGTCGCAGCAAAACAGAATCACTTCACAACTTGTACTTTGTGCACGAATAGGTCGCTCTTAGAGTTTGAGCCAGTTCGGAGTTTTAGAAATACATGCGTGCGTCGAGATAAAATGTAAAATTCATGAAACTTAAACAAGGAACACAACGAAGCGGGATGGGAATTCATTAATGTTCCTTTTTATTCCTTTTATCCCGACGAACACTCGTGTTTCTGAAATTCCGAACTGGCTTATTCACTCAGTTTTTATACAAGAACGTCAGACAGAAAATAGGCCAAAATCTACGAACATACAAAGAAGACATCCGAGGCTTAGGAATGAGCACGAGCTTTACTTTGTTATAGTACGGTACTGACAAAGTAATGGCTTCATTTTCTTTGTAGCTTTAACTTTTCGAAACGTTTGCGCTTAAGAAAAATGCTGTAACTGGCTGCCGGGGAAAAATAAGGAAAAAGAACCATTAAATTTTTACGAGCGTTCATATAATGTGAATTAACGCAGTTCCCGCGGGGAATAAGTCGACTTTTTGTTGTTGAGTGGTGAATTTTTTGTTGAACAAAAAGCCATGAATGTGATGAGTTCTTAAATTTTGATTAAATTAATTTTAAACATGCATATGTAAATAACTATTTCTGTTTCTAAGCAAAATAAATATTCTCTGTAAATGCATTTTCAGGTTTTTTAGCTGTATCGTTTTCATTTTTGTTCATTGAAAAAGTGACTTAATCGGCCTCCAAAAAGGCAGGAAAAGCGAGAGCAGTGCAGCGCCTCAGTTAGTTCAATTTTCAGATTGAAACGTTATAAAGTCGTTTTGTGCTCCACAACAATATTCTCTTTCTATGTCACCACAATAAGTTCTTTTGTTAGTTCAAGTTTAACGATTGCAACTGCGAATATTGTGTTTGTAACAAGAGATACTAAAATATATACCTATTCTTTTTGAATGGATACTGAGCTGTTATTTTTCTCCGTGTTACTGAGGCAGTAGAGTTCTTTTCAAAAAGCTGTCATATGTATCGGTGTGTGACTCAAACAGATAACTTGATAGATTAAAAATTGAAAGAGTAAACTTTCGCCGAGAGAAGCGAAATTAGTCATTCCTTTCCTCAAATCACACCTATACGTTATAGGTCAATTGCAAGAGCTCAAAACTTTAATTTTCTGAACTACCCATGCCAAAATTCAACCTTTTAATTTTTTGTTGATCTGATCATTTGCATAGAACCAAAACTATAAAGCCTTTGTACAGACATTTCAATTTCAGTTGAAAGGAAAAAAATGTTAGGTAGTAATTTGGGCGACGATATAGAAAGTGTCGAAGAAACCAGAGCTTCAATCGATTACTTGAGAATACGGGCCGTCTATCGCTTACGACGACATATATGAAAGTTATACTGCATTGAAGCAGCTCGTTGCAGAGCAGTTTACGTGAGTGAAATTGTAACTCGTGTGTGTCGTCTAAAGAAACCTGGAAACAGTAAAATGCTAGTGTATACGTTTTCTTAAAATCGAGTTCTCCTAAAAATTATTGGAAATGAAAGGCTTTAACAAAAAAAAAATAACCTTTCAGTTTCGTTATTTATTGTGTATTGAAAAATGTATGTTACATATGATATATATTCATTAATTTGTCTCAAAAGAATGAAATTATAATGATAATTTTCAAAACTCTATTACTTCGGTTGTGTTAAACAACATTATTGGGTTTTTATTCTTTTGAGATAAATTTTATACACTACTGAATCAAACAGTAATATAGATGTTCGTTACTAGTATGGCATAATATATATGTATGTTTCTTGTTATAAATAAACTTATAACTGGCTAAAACACAAATGTTTCTTTGCCAAATTTTCGGCTTAATTGAAAAGCCTTCACTCATGACAACATCAACCACTTTATTAAATGGCGTTTTCTTTCACCTAAAAAAGTAAAATTTATAGTATAGATATGATGGTAGCATGTATTGTTCTTCTCCTTAAATCCCCTGAAGAGTGAGCTGAACTTGTCGGGATGAAAGTGAAGTCTCTTTGTCGTTTTTTCTTCATATTAATTTTATTTTTACATATGATAATTTCGCCACACTGAATACTAAAGAGGGCCTAAATACATCGGGTGCAAGGTTCCAATAGTTGAACTTTTTACGTATCTAAAACTGTTTTAACTTTTTGCTGAGCAGCAACTACAAAATATGCCTTTGTAAGAACGGGGGGGGGGTATTCCCTAATATTGGGGTGGTAGGTATGGGGTTGTCAGTACGGTATTTTTTCGAAGGTGTTAAATAAAGGAAATCCTTTGTTGAAACCAAAAGCCTAGTATTTTTTAGGGTTGATAAACGCTTAGCTGTCGGACAGCTTGCAGTCCTAGGTTTTAGCAAACGTGCTTACTGAACAATAATTTAGGACAAAAATCCTTAATTGGCGAACGTCCTATTACGCGCGCGCCGTTATTTACTGCATATCACGTTCAGCGCAACACGAACGGACTTAGCGCCGACCCACTAGACGCTAGCTATCCAGGGGAAAATGTCAGCTTTCAAATGGTATCTTTTAGGGACATTTAAAACCGAGAGGTATTATTTAAATGGAAAATGTTTACGCCTTGGTATTTTTTAGTGTATTGACGGTCATCCCCAACCTTGTAAACTCGGAGTACCCCCCCCCTCCCCCCGGGTAAGAACCGCGAAAATTAACCAAGGTTCGTCGCTAAATTTTGTGCAACTTGAATTTAAGCCACGAAAAACTAACTAATGCTTACTTTTAGATCGCAGTTTCTTTAACTTTAGGGTTTATTTAATTTGAAAATTCTAGGCGTTTTAGAAAACTCAACCGTAGCGTTATCACAAACTAAATTCGTGTGTACGTGACCTGGAAGTTTTCGTTGTAACAGATCGTCGATAAAAAGTATGACGTTTTAGCGACTCTGAACAAAGTAACATTATGAAAACAGGTTTTGATAGGCGTTATAATTAAAGGAATCGATGCTTTTTTTAAACTAGTTGCTTAACTTTTTAAAAAAAACGTTTTTGTGTGAATATTTTGCTCAAAGTCTTAGAAAATTGTCTTGATAAGCACGGCACTTAGGAACACGTGGTGTTATCAGTTCGATTAAAATGAAAAATTTACATGTTTATATTTAATCAGTCCCGTAGACTGGAGTCAGAATATGGTAATATGTATTTAAAAGCCGACCTACTTGTTTGACAACTTGAGAAAGGCCCTACAAAAGGTATTTTCACCCGCAAATGAGTATAATGTATACAGACAATTGGGTCTAGACCCTATATATAATAATTAGATAGAGGTGTCAAGCATTTACATACAACCATTATCTCTTTTTAAATATTCGACGGTGCAATATTCATGTGAAAAATCCTTTCAATTATTTGATATATCTTGGTTTCTATTCACTCAGTTCTGTTCCGCATTCGTCGGAAGAGCTTCAGCCTCATGTTATTTGCAATAGCTAGCTGCCACAAGTCTGTACTGGGCATTAGAAAACTGATTTAAACTTGTTCGGCACGCAATATCGACAGACACTTAGCTTGCCTTGAATTGAACAAATTAGTTTTAAAACTACCAAATATTTCTCGCACCCGGGTTAAATTCCCGATTTATTAACCCTCTTGTCGGGCAAACAGAATTGACCTTATACACCTGCTACAGACGTAAACAAGCGAATATTTTATAGCTTAAAAATTTGAAGGCAACGTGTATTTAGGGATTCATATCAAAGGTCAAATTTTGATACTTAAACATATTTTCGCCCCAGGGATGCAAGGAAGCTGTGATCTTCTCTCCATAGTATATAAATACTCGGTGTGTACGCATTGCCGATGCGATTAGCTGCAAAGAAAAAACAAGCAGTTTTAGTTTGAAGTTGTTTAGCTTAAGTAGAAACTGTCTTTGTTGTGTTTGATTCATTTTGGCAATACGTGTACTTGGCCAAGTTTCATTTGCATGTTGGAAGGTTTCAGTTTTGTGTTTGTTGTAAGTGCCCAGAGCTTGCTGATAACGCTGTTGAAGTGATTCAGATTTTACATATGGTTCATTTTTAAAAAAAAAACGAAAACAGAAAGGTGTAAAACGAGGCAATGTTTGTTAATCAACAAATTCTCTGAAGTTTTTGGATGTTTTCATTTTTCGTTATGTAATACTCGATATGGTGAAACGGGAGGCAACGACTACTGCGAAAGAAATTGAAAACATCTTTCCCAGTGATCGGTAGAAAAACTTCATGAAACATCAAACAGATGTTTTACGGGCAATGAAATTCAAAAGGTCGACGAATACTTTATGTTTATACCACCAATTATTCTGGTTCTCGGTTGGCTAATCACTTCCAATGCAAATTTGCCACAAGTCACTAGTGTGGACAACTTTGACAATGTAAAACACCGCGTCGAAAACGACTTTGTTGTCACGTAAGTTCATAAGCAGCGTTAGTGCAGTTAGGCACTGCACATTCAAACCTCAACGATTGGTCAAAAATAGAAAAATCAAGAGAATAATTTTTCAACGTCGCTGAAGCACGGCGTGTTCGACAAAATCCAGACCAGGTAGTCATGTCGCGGCCGTCCACAAGCGACATATTATAATATCCGTTTATGCTTGAGTGACATTGATAGCAAGGCGGGCGGTCAGGTGTTATATCGTTCGGGTTGTTGGTCGTAAACAGGGTCAACAACCCCTGCTCACGGATTTATATGAGTGTATACTGCACACTGGACCTTAAGAATCATCGAGCAACTCTTGGCTTTGTCCTGTATGCGTTTTAAATCGAGGTAAGAACTACGTCAACTTAGAACTCGTAAACACGTGTTGATTTATCGTGTGATACTTGGCCGTACTGATGCCAAATTAAATCTAAAGAGTTATATATCGCGGGTTATGCCCTTATGCTAACTTAACACGCTAAGATGTAAATAATAAAGTTTCAGGATGATTTTCTACCCCCTTCATGTTTGCGACATGAATCTAAATCGGAAATATTGTCGAAGTTCCACTGGGGTCAACCTCGGTTTGCCGTTCCGGCCGATGCTGTCGCTTCTTGTGCTGCAACGTTCTATTGTCTCGGCAGTTCTTTTTGTTTGTGTAAATTTGAGTCATCTCTGCAGACATTCGATCGAAATCACAGTTGTGAGACAGGTAATATATAATACGCTGGGCATGTTTAATACAAACAGAGGATGTGAGCATTCCTGACCTTTGCTTCTTGTGTTCCTTGCTAAGTGTATTTATTTATTGTCCTGAATCGCACCTTTTGCAAACTTGTATTTGTCCTACATATTGTATGCTCTTAAATGCGGTCGCGTTTAATAAGCATTTGTTAAAGAAAGGAGGTTGGAGCACTACCTACATGTTTTTCTGTGACAAGGGCACGAAGAATAAAGAGATCTAGTTGAGGGAACTTGCCGCTATTCTGATATCGTGTTATTAGAGTTATTCGAGATGAATAAGCTATAAGCACTGTATGTTGTTGCGTTGGATGAAAACAAAATCAAAGCCCTGGTTCAAAACCGAATTGCCTGATAAAGATTTCATTATGCTATTGTAAGGTTCGTTGTTCTTACTGCCCTGAGACATTGGTAAATTATATTTTGAAAGTCAGAAATATACAAACGAAATTTGGAGGTGAGTCAACTCAAACCATCATTCCTTGGGAGTAGCGAGGCCGAGTTCAAGCAACGGTAGCTAGTTGTGTTGCAGACTTTTTCTCTACAAACCAAGGAATCGAAACGGTGTAAAACGGCTTCAGTTTATTTGGATTATATTGAGTCAACTGCAATGGTAGCTAAGACATTATTCAGCATTCGTCTCGATTCGTTGTAAGGAACGCCTTGTATCGAGTTGTTTAAGATCATGTGTGTACGTGCTACCGTTCGAGTTCACGATGTCTCCAGAACAAAGGAGCTTTCTCAATTACGTTCATTTGTTCACAGTTGTGTCAGTGATCCCAGAAAAGTCTCTTATATGGTTTAAAATTGAACATAACTCTGATCCAAAAAAATCACGAACTTAAAAGGAATCCTCCTTTCCTAACTTCTTTCTCATTGCTGCCCAAGGCTGATCGAGTAGCACAATTAGTATTCAAGATGCAGCTTCTTTAATTCCGATATATACGTGGCAATTTGACACTTTTAGAGGAATGTACTAGTTAGACCAGTGTTCGTATCTCACCTTCTGTTTGAAGCTAAGTTACGGATAGTGTTATTTTGATGTGCAGGTACAAATTCTTTCCTTAAAACAGGTTGAGAGTTGGTTTCGGTTCACGAAACAATCTGAAGTGCACCACAATGTCTTTTGAAGACAAATAGTTCTTCAAGTCGGTCTTAACCGGTGTACTTACAGGATAGCTATTTTACCTTCAAAACCAGCATTAACATACGGTTTACGAGAGTTATATTGACTTAGGATCAACTTCAAATTATTGCTCGAAATGCTACCAATCAAGTAGAAAGACCAAGTATATAAGATGCTCAGTTTCAAACACTTGCTCAGTTTACTGAACCAGTAGTTTTTGGCACGGGCTGACGTATAAGCTCGAACATAAAAGAGAAATGATTTCGAATACCACGATGCTAGGTTATTACTCAAGAAACTAAGTGATAAGAGTTATTTGCTTTGTTGATCTCAGGATCATGTTGGATGGTTTCATCTCGATTGTGATCACCATGAACAAAGACAGATATAAGCGTTTGTCTAGAACCTTTTTTATATTCTTTAAAATGATGGAAATCCTTCCACAGTTATTTTCTGACCAAAACAAGTTCTTGACCTCCAAAGAAAAAATAATTTTGTTCATTATAGTTTTGTTAGAACTATCCACATCCAAGATACATTTAGAAACCGGTTGAACTCTAGCTCTGTTAATAGGGTATATTGTAGCTGGATTGGACATTAATTTGCTGCCGTCGGAACGACTGTGATTATAGTTTAAGGATAAAATATTATAGAAGGTTGAAGAACTTTTCTTGCTAATTTGTTTGTCCCACGATAAAAACAAATAAATTCGCTCATGGAAAATTTGTTTATACTCTTCACATTCTTTTATCCAACATATATTTAAACCATTTTATAGGGTGTTGTTGTAACTGAATTGCATATTGAAACTCGCATGTGAAAACGATTGTGGTGACGGTGTTAAGGATAGAATATAAGTATGAAAGGTTGAAGAACTTTCCTTGCTATTTTTCTCGCTATGTAAAGAATAATTAAATTTCGATCATTGGATTTTCTTAGAAGAAGAACTTTCCACATTCTTCCCCATACATTTAGCAACAAATTGATCTCTAGCTCTACATTGAGTAAGTTCTGCTTAGATTTCATGTTGAACTTTGGCAGTCAGAACAACTGTTGTTCTGATCGTAAGGATAGAATATTATAAAGGTTCCCTTTCTTTGTCAATGGAATGGAAGTTGAACTCAATCCCATAGGGATTACTATGAAACATGAAATATGATATTCTCATGCAATGTCGTGTTCTTCATAAGATTAAACCAAACCTTGTCCACCCTTTAACAACTCTTAAGCCACAACTAAGGCGTCATGAAGTGAAGATAAGAAAACAAATCTTTCCCTAGTAGATATGGATTCAAAATCATCTAAATCGAATCATGTTGGAATATCTGAAAAGACAGAACAAACTGTTGTTTATAAAACATACAGCTATAAAATGTTCTTTGGTAGCAAAACTGATGATTAGAAAGTGTTTCTAAGCCATTTAGCGACGAAGAAACAAAATGCCTTCAACTCACAGTAGTCAGTGACAAAATTTAGTAGAACAATTTGAACAAAAAGCCTTTAACCAAAAAGGTATTTACTTTATTGAAATTGAAATGATGTGTTATCAATTCATGAAAGATGATGTGGACTGCTTTACTTCAAAGGCAAAATCTCTATGGTTAAGACATTAAAATTTTCACTATAAGTTTGGGGTTCATAGATAGAAAATGTGTTTGCCATTTCTTCCCTACGCAGCTGGACTTTTCTATTGCTTGTGTTTTGTTGTTCCTCCTAGGAGTATTCCCAGTGGATCTTGCTAGACTTTGTTGTTTAAATTGTCAGTTCATCAAAACTCGTAAGCTTTTAAACGGACGTTTTTAGTCTCTCGACCCATCTGAAGTTACTGGTAATTCTTGCTATAATGCAACGTGTCATCTTGGTTTAAAGAAATCTGGCTCTCGTTTTATAAGAGTTTTGTTTTTCTTCCACCTAAAATGTTCTTGGTAGTTCTTGCTAGACTGTATTGTTGTTTATACAAAGGTTTGGTCAATAATTTTAACCACACATATGAAAAGAGACATAAAAGTTAAGAGGTATATAATTGTAAGACTATTCACGCTTACGAAATCAGGTGTGAAACCCTTAGTAGTTCTTGTTAATTGGGTGCTACAATATCCTGTTTTTATCGAAGGAAAGGGTCTTGATTAACTCGAAAGGCAGTTTTTGCATCAAAGGAAGCCTTTTATTATTATAAAGTATTTTAAAAGTATGATCTTATAATCAACAAGGGTTGTTTGTGCTTACTTGCAGCAGGCTTGGTTTACATAAGCTGTTACTGTGGAGGAGGAGTTAGGTGTGTTTGCTTTAGTGAAAAGATAGAGTTTCTAAAACTTCAATAGCAAGTAATACAAAAGTTCAAGTGTACCAGAAGTGGACTAAAAACTGAAACGTGAAACAGGGTTCTTCAAAGCTTGCAAACATAAAGCTTCTTTATGGTCAAAGTTTACAATTTATCTTTTTTAACTATGTTTCTTTTTTTTCTTTTTGATTCAAACTTGTATGTAACAAATTTAAAACCTTCCCCAAGTCCATGAATAATAAGAGTGTGAAAATTTTGACTAGTTTTTTGGTTAGTAATAGCGAGCTCACTTTTAACTATTTTCTAAAACTGAAGCTGTTAATTCTCACATGTAGGCATTTCCGGTTTATCATAGAATATTTTCTAATGTTTTTTTTGTAAACTATTTAAATACACTCTTTCTTTACTACCAACAGTAATGAGAAACGATAGATGTTTCCAAATATCTTAACAAATAACTTTTACCAACTACGCCATCGTAAGTAGCAGTACCTCTAGACATCACTAAATAGTGGTTTGTAACACGTACAGATATGGTCTTGAGGACTCCTCAGTACAGTTTGACAGTTTTCTCTCTGTATCAGTTTTCAACTACTAAAAGAATATGATGCTCCAAATTTTACTTCTGCGTTTGAGAGACAAATTCAAACCTTCTTTATTCTCCTTTAGGCCCTATCACTAGAGATATTATTGTGCCAAAACTTAGCTTTTATCTTTCAGCAACTGATGCAACTGGAATGTTTCCAAGTAGTTAAATTGTATGAGTAAGAATGAGAAAAATGTTTTGCATAAATGTATTATTTTAACGACTTGCTTTTTTAACTTCGATGGTGCTTATTTATTGCCAAGATAAAATTATTTTTAGTTGAATTGAGAAGCATATCTAGTTTTAGAATTTCTTTCCTCTTTTGTTAAACAAACTCAACCCAAACTTCAGAAACCTCACACAGCAGTTTGGGGCATTTTTGAATTAATTCAAACAGTTTTTCCTCAAACTAAAGAAAAGTGTGAAGTTAATTCTTCCATTGAGAAACTAGAATTCAGTTTGTATGTGAAACAAAGCTCATCGTTCAAATGAAGATAATTTCACACGTTGCATTAATTTCGGAGTGTCTTTTGTCAGTCAGTCACTAAAGTGATTCTATTGTCGGTATGACTTGATTCGGCATAATTTGTTGGTAAAGCTGTTGGTCTTCTACGTGTTTAGCCACGGAGAGCAGCCCTTGTAATGTGTATACATTGTTTTATTTAGCTGTCGTCGAGGTTTATACATGCGTGTTATTTCCAACAAACATTTCCAAACATTTGAACGAAATTAGCATGTCAATGACACCCTTCGAGGTAATAATTTTGAAGCTATTGCTTAATTCACACCTGAGAAACTGATTGCCGTCAAAGAATAATTGCCGCGATTCTTTTTTTTTTATTTTTTGAACCAGTACGTTATTGCGATAGTTAATGAATTGACGTTGCTCTGTGTTATACAAATCTTGCGATGCTATCTCAAATTGAAAACTAGTGATGCATCCGGTCGCCATCTTGATATTTGACATGTTGCTGTTGTTGATTGAGGAATAATATTCTCCTCCCTCGCATTTTTTAAAAGATCTTTTAAAAATACACAAATTCAAACTCAGGGGGTGTCTATATGCAATCACTTAAAAAATCGACAATAATACAGTTTATCATTTCTGATATGCTACTTAATCAAAAAGCTAGTTTGAAAAACGGATAAGAGTATTCAATTACGACGTTGATTTTGAATTCGTAGCGTTGTTTTTAATTTTTTTGCTTGGTCGCCACCATTGCACACTATCGAAACCGGCAAAATTTTCCTGATTAAGTTTGTCATAAAGGCTGCACGTGCCTGTAGCATCATGAGCGTCTTTCGTTTTCCTTTTGTTATATTCGAATTCTTCCTCTTTAATTTTGTTGGTAAAATATGTCTTTTGCAACGATAAACGCAACAACAAAATACTTAAAACGCTGCTAAATTATTTGTGAAGTAAAGTAATGATGCTAAGGTTTTCAGGGGAAAGTTACATTAAACAGGGTAAATACGGACTTCATTGGAACTACCGGCTTAATCAAGTGAGTCCTTAGCATACCTGCACGTATAGTTTAAAACATACAGAACTTTCAATCTATTCCTGCTTGAAAAGTAGGATTCATTTATTGATAATCTATTTTCAAAATGATTGTACCTTTGAAACAACTTTTTTAACAAAAGACGTTTAAAATCTAACAAATTTACTAAGAAAACATACTCCTTGCGTAGTGAAATATTTTAAAGTGTGTGATGACGCAATATTGATCCCAAAACGGTTTGAAAGTGAAATGGCTGCATGTGACCGTGGAAGACGTTGTAAAGGCTAGTTTCTTTTTGCGTACGTAAAGAACGCTGTTTGGAACATATTGGTTGTTAAACCGGAGGACTACGTGACGTTACGTCCGAGAGACGAATCCACTTTGGAAAGGTATCTTTCTTCTCATTTTTTGACGTTTTCTTTATGTTTAACCTTTGATGTCTCCATTCTGCGAAGTTAATGTGTCAGGAGAAGTTGTTACGTTCTAGGAACAATAGTCCTTGAGTTCTCCCCTAAAGGTTATCCTCCAATGTATTTAGGTTGATGTAGGTTATTTTGCTACATATTAATTGGGGAGTCAAGAGTCTGTAACGAGCCTCAGGTAAAATATAGTATCTTTATGTAAAATGCTATATTTTACATCCGCTTATCTCAAGTTTTCCTGTAACGTCTTTAAGCACTTGTGTTTTATAATGTTGTTATATATTTATTACAGTGTTATGTTTTATTTGTGGTTTTGCATCTAAAGCGTCCATTGACAACAGTTTTCTTATTTTGAAAATACTGAAGTATTTATCTTGATAATCTAAAGGTATCTAATTTTTGGTATTATTTGATGATATACATTGAATAGAAACGAAATTTAAAAAGTAGATAAACTTAGCATTTAGCAATGGTTTATTATGTCGCTGATTGCGAAAATTCCCCGAATATTTTTCTTGTTTTGTCTTGTGTTGTCAGAAAAAGAAAACATGAGCACAAGAAATAGTTTCTACAAGCTATGTCTAACAACTGATGAAAGATACAACAAACAGTGAAGTATTTTCGATAAGCGTGTTTTCACTGGAAAAGTATTTTCTAACCAAATTTAGTTACCATCTAGATGAAATCTAACCTGGTGCTTACAACTAGCTTAGTTTCAAAATTTCTTTCTTTGCTTTTGGCTTTTGCAACATTTCTTTGTTAAACCTTGCTACAGAGCTAGCCTGGTTATTTTTTAACATCTTCAGCCTTAAATACGTCAATGACGTTCTGTTAATTTCTCTAAGATTAGACCAATAGCTTTTCATCCGCAACGGTTTTCTTTGTTAAAGGTGTTTTGTTATTTTACACTACCAAACATACGTATGTATCATGTCAAACGAACCCCCAACCCCCCTCCCCCCAGGGCAAGGTGGGGACATGGTAAACAAGTTCTGCCCATTATGCTCAAAAGCCCTACCCCCTGGTGCCATATATTTTGTCCATAACGAAGCAAATGGCATCAAATCCCCAGGATATTATTTGTTGATTTTATCTAGACAATTATTTCTAAATGATTTCAGTGACTATACTATAATGATATACATTTTAATATCCAAAGTCCCCTTGTTTTCCCCCAGGGTACATAGGTAGGGCGACAATGTTTGACGAATCCCCCACCCCCTTGGACCATTTTTTTGTTCATTACAGCTTCTATTCCTCCCCCCGACCTTTCCCCAGTAAGCCCCGGAGGGAATAGGATGAGGGTTTCATTTGACTTATACATTATTTGGTATGAGATATGTAAAAAGAAGGTAAGTATTGATAAGTTGACCAGGGTTAAAATGATTTATCTTTAGGAATGCGCTTGGTTTTTTATCGTAAACTCACCTCAATAAACTAAACTAACAAAACGATATTTTTGGCAACATGCAGCGAAATTTTTTGTGATGATACTGGGTAGTTAAATTTAGCCTAATCGAAAACTCAAGAAAGATTTCTTCGGCTTTAGATCTTTGTTTGAGTTTGAACTTCGGACTGTGATTCTTACTTAATCCTGTAAATGATTAACAAGATTTAAGCGGAAGTTCTTCTAGTTTTTTTTCTTAAAAACAACCGTTTGCTTGTGAAAGCATCTCTAGCCTATAGTAGAGTCAAATTTTATGAAGCATTTTTAGTCGGTAATTAGCAGAAATGAAAACACGAGTTTTATTTTGTCAGTTATGGACAAAAAAATTGCGAACAGCACGAAACTGATATCGGACCACCTAAGAGCTTCTTAGAACTCACTTGTCCTGTTCTTTACCCCTGGCGAGTTCCGAGTATTTTATTGATGGTGCTAACAGCTTTTTTATCATTTACATGCATTGAAGGTGAGTTGTTCTTTAAAGGATGCCTTCCTGAAAAAAATATCAAAACCGAATCTTATTTTAAATCCTAAAAGACATTGTTTTGGGTACTGTAAAACATTTTAGTGTGGTATCTTTTTGTAGTTGATATTTCTAGTTATTGTCTATAGCTTAATTCTCTCCTTTGTTCTAAAACTACAATAACTTTTTTATTACTTCCATACGTGGCGTGTTCATGCTTTCTTTTTACTCTTTGTTGTAAAATTCAGTTTTTTGTACTCACATCTTTTTTGTGTCGTTATCATGCATTTGAATGGCCACACTCTGGATAAGGATCGGATGCACTGATATGCTAGATTTCATTTCTAAATAAAAATGAAAGCTGCAAATATGTGTTTCTTTCTCGTTGCTGTCGCCTAATTCTAGAGCTTGTTTCAGTTTCTAGCTCAACGTTTCACTTTCGTTTCCGTCACTACTGGAGCAATACGAACACCGGTAGCAACGAATTGGTGGTCTATTGTACCTGCTTTGCATCCTCTTTAGGTTAACTTCCGCTAGTTGTTCGGAACCACTACCCGTTTCTCTTTTTACCATTCTTACTACTTTCTACTCAAGACACACGTACAAACAAACAGTTGGAACTCTGTAATAAATTACGACAACACTAATTTAATTAGAATAGCAAAACTGCAGATCTTAAACTAATTCTTCTCTAATTCTTTATAGCCTCCGAGAAGGAATATATTCGTGTGTATCCAAAATGGTGCGGAAAAGACAAAAGATGCACCATGTTCATTATGCCCGATTCCCTTCGCAAGACATACGTTTCATTTTGTAGGATTATTCTCTGTTAAACTTATCATGTCTACCTCGTTTCTCACACGTGTCTCGCCAAGTTTGTCGTCAGTCATGGTCGCGTAGTTTCTTATCTTCCCTCTTTGATATTAATTTATTTAGAAAAGGTAATTTGGCAATATTAACAGTTCATTGTCAAACAAACTTGCTTTGTGTGAATAAGCAGCAACGGGGAAGTACAAGCTCTATTCGTTGTCATTGGCTTGTGGCAAAGTAAACATCGATCCGTCTTCCGTGAATCGTAAATGTTTCTTTGTCCCAAGGGCACCAATGTAATCTACACTGACTGTCGTCAAATCATGTGCCTCGAACAACCAAAATATTTTGGTCCGCTATCGTAGTCAGTTAGACCAACGGCTTGATTGAACACTTAACGAGGTTAGTAACTATAATGGCATTGAAAAGTGGTTGACGATTAGCTTTGGTACATGGTAGTCTGGTTAAGCCTTATGTTTTATACTTGGTTGTTGAACGTTGTAGTATCATCAGACTTTGCCTATGAGACAGCTACAATGGAACTCGTGAAGACTTTGATCAATATCTTTAGACCATTTGCTTTCAACTCTAGCCATGACGCCATGGTTATGATATCGTGGGTAAGCTTCCATCGGTGTAAAGATGATAATTTACAACTGTGGAATGTAAGATGTACCAGTCGAGTCTCGTAGAAACTTAACTGCGTTCAGCGTTCTTTTTCAAAGCGTTCCAGATTTTCCTTTAAATTGCCCTTGGTAAGCGTTGGCGAACACAAGTAATCCTTTAAATGTTTTTCAAGAGTCGGCTGGTAAATCAATCTTAAAATTACTTCCAAGGAAAACATGTATTTTTTTTGTGAGTGAAGTTTTCTAAGCTATACAACCATATTTGTTGTTGTTGCACGCCAAATCATGGTACATCAATGTTGGTTTTTGTTGCACGCAAAATTATAAAAATTAAGAACTGTTACCTTTTTCGGCCAACATTGAAGTCAGCCGGAAGTCTGAATAGAAAATAAGGCTGGTAACAAGTCGCCTCGTTAGCTATAGTGATTGTCATAACAATGTGAAATCCTCACTGTCGACACTGTGGCGCCATTTTTACTCGAACCTTGTGAAGAAATTGAATATATAGAAAATGGTTCTTTTCAGATTCTGAGTAGAAAGGTTGGCCAAGAACTTCATTTGAAACCAGGAATTTCGCGTCATGCAGGCGTATTTCTAGAAAGTTCTAAGTCACAGTTGTACAAGTCTGACTTTGTCTGTTGTAAAATTTATTTGATAAGCCTGCTTAACACTCGTTAGTTCGTAAGAAAGGATAGGTAAACTTAAGACTCACAAATAGGCTGGTGTGATAGCGATACCATTAGATTGGAAGACCCATGATTTGCTCTCTGGAAAGTGATGGGTTTCAACTTTTCGAAGGACGTTTTTAAATTGGTGGCAAATTGTGGGAAATTAGGCAGTTGAATGCACAAACAATGTTACTCTGCCATGGCTGGCGTGGTCTTGCTACACATATCCTCGCTTGTTTCTCCACAACGTCTCACTGGGGCTTCTCCAGGCGCTGTGTAGCTACACTGACATATGCACGCTTGTGTAATCACAACATCTCACTCTCTCAAGGTTTCTTGTGGCTCTGTCTAGCTACACATATCCGCTCTTGTCTCTTCACAACATCGTACTCCCTCTATTCTGCATGTAGGCGCTGGCTAGCTAGTAGTAAAAATTTTTCCTAAACAACTCGACACACAGACCCCTCTTTCATTCCCTGGATTCGTGTTAACAACGGACTTGAAAACAGGTGTAATGAGACTCTCACACTAAGTTCTTGTGCATATCCCTGCTTGTAATGTGATATTAAAAAAGTTTCTTTAAAAAGTCCAACAATAAACCGCAAGGGGCTTTAATCATCTCATTTTTTATCAAATCAGAGGAGGAAGCTTTTTTGTTTTTCAGCACTTTTGATACGCGTAATATTTCTTCGCCGGATAAAGGAAAAATAAGTTCATCAGATTTTGCTTTGGACTTTTCCATAGTTATCAATGGTCTTTGGTGGGAAAGGAATGTAGTTTGCCAAAGTGCTGTAACCACTTTAACTTTAATTTGTGGAGAGGTTTCGTTGGTGGCCTTTTCTGGAAGAGATTAAAAATTGCTCCATTTTGTGAATCATTTTGATTTATTGTTAAATCGTTCAGTTTTCATTCTTGTAATTATCTTTTTTTTTCTTAATTAGTTTTTATACTTTACAGCGAGATCTTTGTGGTAAGATCTGGGCTCAGTGGATCACGACGTTTTAGATTGGCTAATTTTCTAACAGCATGTCTCTTAATTCGGTATTCTTTGTCAAACCACTTCTTATTTGTAGGGTTAGATTTGTTGTGACGACGTTTAACAAACTCCCTTTCAACCTTAGTCATAGTTACAAGCTCCCTCGCTCAGAGCACTCTACGGTTAAGGAATAATGTACTCGTTGTATATATATAGAGAGAGAGAGAAATTCACGAGTAGAAAAAAAGACGGACAACTTCTAACCATTCAACAATATATTGAAAAAACGTTTCGACCTTAGATCTAAGTTAAAAATCAAAAATTTACAAGGTTGTTCAACTTATATACGCTACGATTTACAATGCATTCTATATATTCTATTGTACATAAATTGCTTAACAGTTCTAGGCAATGTTATGTTTTTGGTTCCGAAATCTGATCTTAAACTTACTGGCAGTCGAGCCAACATATTGCAGATTACACTTTTTGCAAGTGGCCAAATAAATAACATTAATTAGATGACGAGCAGTTTAGATTTTGTTTGATATTGTATGTATCCCCGCTTTGGAATGTTTTTGGATTCAATGAAATAGCTCTTGCAAAGGTCGCACCTCTTGTTGCATTTTAAACAACCATTTTCTGCCACGTGCAAATTTGACGCTGCATCCCTTTGAACCGTGATGGTGCTAGAATTTCTTTTAAACTCTTTGCTCTTCTATAGGCTGAAAAAATTGACCCGGAAGAAAAAAGCTCTGCAAGTTCTGGTGTATTGGCCAAAATTCCGGAATATTTCTTCAAAATCCGTGAAATATATAATTCTAATCACAATCAAATGAAAAAATGAAATAACAAAGGATTTCGAAAAGTAGTAGTAGTATTTTACATATTGTCAAAGCTTATTACTCTAACTAAAAAAGAAGAAAAAATAGAAATGTTAAACTACGTAATTGTTACACAATTTGGTTAATCAGTTGTCTCAATTGATTTGAAAGTTTGTCACTGTTGTTAAGTGGATTATAATCGACTACAAGGATCTGTTTTTGTTTCGTAATACAACTTTCTATTTTTTTTTTCGCAAAAAAGAGCATTTTGATAACACATGCGTTTCGTTTTGGATTTCGTTTTGATGTTCTCTCTTGGAAGTCTTGGCCTGCAATGCCCTCGTGTCACTGTACGTAATTTGTTGTTACTATCCATAAGTTTTGTGAAATGTTTTCTATCAGCGTATATTCTAAATTGTTAGCAGTCGAGTTCTCGATTTGATCGGACCATGCGGTTTGCTATCAGTCGTTCCACAGGACAGTTGTTAGTTGCTCAGTATTACATGAAGTACAAACATTTATTGATCCAAATAAGGTGGCCCTACTGGAACAAGATCCAAATATCCTGTCATATTGATTTTGATATCATCAGGAGCTTGGCCATTCAATACTTTAAACATAAATTTCTTTTTCAAATTACAGCGTCTTTTTTCTAATGATTAACTTAAAATCGAACCTCCCAGCTTGATTTTGTAATAACGGCACGATTTTGTAATCTTTGCAACCTTAGTACAAGGTTCTTATCCAGCCCATCTCAAACAATACAGCCATATTCAAGATGTGGCTGGATAAGGGCTTTATATATAGGCCTAATAATGGGCCAACTTTCTTATAGACGTACTCTAAATGTTTTGACCAAGATAGCATTTCTTCAACATACAAGCCAAGCGTCTTGGCGCTCTTAACTTGCCGTATTGGTTTGCTATTTATATTATGACTCAGTATATCATCAATAAACGCACGCTTTTGTCTTGCTGTAACAAGTATAAACTCAGTTTTACTGATATTAAGTGATATCTTGTTAGCAGTACGCCAATTTTCTAAACTCGCAAGTTCTTTGTTTATTTGATTCTCAAGGCTGGAAGTATTTTCAGCACTAAAACTTACCGTCGTATCATCTGCATGCATTGCCACAGTTCCTGAGTATAAGCAATTTGGCAAATTGTTAATAAATATTAGACGATAGCTTATGAGAAAGGTGACCATTTAACTACGGTACTCAAGATATAACCTAAAAGCCAAAAGGTTAGCTCATTCAAGCCATAATTTTTCATTTTAGTGATCAGAATTGCATGACTAACAGTATCAGAAGCTTTTTTAAAGATCGACAAAAACCAACAATTCATTTATCTGCCCTTTATCAATATTGAATCGGCGCCATTTATCAGTTGAGTTTAACAACTATGCAGTGCACGGAAAGCTGACTGACAATTTGGTAACAAGTTGTTAACTGATAGATAAAATTGATCATATATAATCTTTTCAAAAATGTTTGCAGTCAGGAATATTTGAAATTGGTTTATGGTTGTTAACAACACTGGGGCTTCCACTTTTGAAAACTGGAGTTACACGCGCCGCCTTCCATTCTTCCGGAAAAGTTCCTGTCAATATTGAACAGTTAGAAATCTCGGTAATTGAGGAAACTATAACGGGCGCATAGATTTTAACTAATTGACTAGAAATATTATCAAGGCCAATGGCTTTTTTCTTTGAGATTTTAAGCATCAGCTCTAACACTTTTGCTGAACTAGTAGGTTCTATACTTAAGACTGACGCTATATTGCAAATGGTAAATATTCAAGAAATGACTCAGCAGTTCTCTCAGAACCAATCGCATCAGTTAGCTTACAGCCAATAGTAGAAAAACGTTCATTGAAAGCCTCAGCCATAGCGGCACTGTTAAATAATTTCTGGTCATCTATTTCTAGTATTTGACAATGGTAAGTACTTTTTGGTTTTCTACTATACACACTTCATTTTTTGTGTCCAAAGCCTACTAGGATCTTTCTTATGAGTAATTGTAGTTCTTTGATTTCCTAATTTTAATTTCATTGTTAGCGGTATTACGTGCTTTCTTATATTTGTTCCAGTCATCTGTCTCTTTTGATTCCACTGCTCTTTTCTTAAAGAAGTCCCTTTTGTGAATAAAGCTTATTATGTCGCTTGATAACTAGGGTGATCTTTTGTGTCGAATTCGAGATTATTTTAAAGTGTGTTCATCAACAACAGCAACAAATTGTTCTTTCAACTTTTCCCATTGTTGATTTGGATTTACATCTTGAATAATATCCCAGGAGACCATTTCTAGATCATCTATGAATCGTTCTTGACTGAAGCGGTTCAGACATCTTTTTTGAATAACTCTATGTCTCTCTACGCGAAAATGATTCAGTTTTCTAACAACATAAATAATATCATGATCACTTAAACCTTTGCGAATAACTCCTTGCTCCAAGATTTAATCGGGGCCGTTGTCAGACACAGATCTATTAATGTTTCAGAATGCAACGTTATTTGTGTTGGTACATTTGTCAAATGAGATAAATTTTATAATTCACAGAGCTCAAGTAGTCGTTTAGTATGACTACCATGGCTTTTAGCTAAGAGATCACAATTTTAATCCTCTAAGATGAGGAGTTCACCTTTTATTGCATCAATTTTTTCAAGAACCGATTCAAAAATTCAAAACTGAATTAGTAGTAGTAGTAGTAGTAGTAGTAACAGTAGTAGTAGTATTAGCAGCAGCAATAGTAGTATTAGTAGTAGTAGCAGTAGTAATAATAATAATATAATAATAGTAATAATAATAATAATAATGATGATGATGATAATGATAATGATAATAAGCTTTGTTGGCATGATATAAACCTTTTACATATTGCCAAAGCACACTTTTTTCGATTACAAGTATGAGTAATGTAAATACATTAATGAGATATAAGAATTTGTGACTTTTATGCCAGTTTCCTGCGGTATACGTAGGGCTTGTTTCACTAAAGCTGTGGTCATTTTTTTTATCCAGATATAAATAATATTTCAGAAGTTTTTTATGACAATTATCTGCAGAGGAAATCTCCTCATTTCAGCCCTAGCTGCCTGATTTGAAGCTTTTCTGTTTATATCTAAGAATGTTTTACAAAATTTTAAGTGCACTTTTTATCCTATTTCTCAAAGTCTGTTATAAACATGCCCCATATTACACATCCATAGGTAGAAGTATTGGTAAAATAGCAGTATCGAAAATCATCATGACAGATCGCAAAGTGAGACGGAATAAAATTGATTGTGAATCTTATAGAAAGCATAATTTATTTTGATGCCTTTTCAGCAAGCGCCCTCCGACATGAATCAAAGCTCCCAGATGACTTGACTCTCACGCCTAAATACATACACTCATGCACAATTTCAATTGGATAATTATTAATCGAGAACATTAGGTTCTTTGGTTTTCGTCCTGATTTCTGAAGTATCGTGATCTTTGTCTTTTTCAAGTTAACGTCGATAAGCCATTTAGCATTGAATGCTTCTAGTACTTGTGAAAACTTCTCTAGCCTTTGTTTAGATTTTGAAAGAATAACTAAATCATAAGCATAAAGCAAACTGTTCAGTTTTGTACCATTAGGTAGGGTAAAAGGATCAGATATATTTTGGTCAAATCTATTATAAGATATTGAATAACAACGGGCTCAGAGTATATCCCTGTCTGACTCACAATTGTACAACAATGTATCAGTTTTGGACTTGTTTATTTTGATAGGGCAAGTGGTTTTTTAGTATAATGATTTAATTAAACCGTAAATGTTACCCCCTATACCATATTTAAGAAGAAGATGAATTCCTTTTTAAAATCGACAAAACATGCATGAATTTTTGATTATTTAGATAGAAATAACTAATTCTTCGATCAAGGTACGTAAAATAGTGGTAGTGGCAGTGGCAGTGGCAGTGGTAGTGGTGGTGGTGGTAGTGGTAGTAGTAGCAGTAGCAGTAGCAGTAGCAGTAGCAGTAGCAGCAGCAGCTTTATTGACATGATATAAAAATTTTAGCAGTAGCAGTAGCAGTAGCAGTAGCAGTAGCAGTAGCAGTAGCAGCAGCAGCTTTATTGACATGATATAAAAATTTTTTCATATTGCCAAAGCATTTTTTTACACTTTGTCACAAAACAAAACAAGAATTATCTATTACAGTATTGCCAAAATAAATAAATAAATAAATAAAATAATAATAATAATAATAATAATAATAATAATAATAAAAGAAATATTTAAAAAGAAAAAAAAATACAAAACGCAGCTTGAGGATATATAACAACTGCTAACAATTCTTCGTTATTTAAATCAACCATAACAAAAGTAAGGAAATAATACTAGAATATA
>JAOBAT010027790.1:194-31345 GCA_026413305.1 Hydrozoanthus tunicans | reverse complement strand
TAGCCAACTCGGCGCTACGCGCCTCTTCGGCTATTTACCATCTCATATCCAACGCGCGCTCTTGGAATAATTGTTAAATACCAGCTGCTAGCATTGCTATAAACTTTTAGTTGACAATATACGTCTTTGGAGCGTTCATTTGTTTTAACGTAACAAACTAACATACAATCTCTCATCTCTGTTACTTCCGACTTTTATTTTTTAGATATGGATATATTGTTCTAGTAAGCTTAAAATATTGCACTTGAATTACAATTTCTTGCTATCATAATGATCGCTATTGTTAGTGCGTCTAAACAAAACAGTTTCATCTAATTTACGCTTGTTCGAAAAACAAGTACGACTGCTCAAAGTGGCTCTGCCATTCTAGCGAGCCCGTACCAACAAATGTTCATGTTTACCATTTAGTTATAATTTTCGATGTCTGTACTACGTGACCAGGAACGGCTAATATTCCTTACTCACCCATACTTAATTACGCATACGACGTTATTGATCTTCTGACCAAAATATTGGAGGTAAACCTCGCTTTGTGAGCAGCGAAAAATTCTCGAAATCTTTGTTAGGGTTAGGCCAAGGAGCAATGGTTAGGGTTGGGGTAAGAATTATGTCTTTTAATTCCCGAAATGAAAATGTGGAGTTTGGCAAACATAAACTGCACTTTGGCGGCCTTTACTGTATGTGTATAGTTAAGTATGGGTGATTACAGAAATTTTATCCCAAGGAACTGGTACATCACAATGATGTAACTTACATGCATGGTGCAATGGACAGTTACAATAACTCTTCAAACACAGTTTATTTTATTTATTTTGTGTCTTGAGTAACAACAAAGGCTGTTTTAGTTTGGTTATTTCCTCCTGCATACATTTTACTTGGTTGCTTTTAATTTACATACATTTGATTCTCGCTGATTCTTATTTTGTCAACCATCTTATATAACCGCAGTTGTGATATTTTCTGTATACTGCACGTGCAGTCATCGTGTCTGACGAAAAATTGTATGCTTTATTTATTCCATAAAGTAGCTCAAGTCAACGGAGTTATTGTTGAAAAGAAAGAAAATGCATAAATTTCCCTCATTGAATATTAATTAAAAGAATTGTGTTGTAGGGTACAATCAAGAATTGCTCGCAAAACTTCTAAAGAATCAAAAATAAAAGTCTAACTCAGTCAGTCAATAGAAATTTCTGCTAACTGATTACCGCGGTGCAAACATTTGTTGGCGATCCGGATGCAAACTTCAGTTATTCGGCTTCGGCTATGCATATTAATTATGAACATTGTGAATTCCAATGTGTACAATCTGAAATTGCTTGTAATTCCTCTAAAAATCCAGAAATAAAAAATCTAATTTCGTCAATCGATGGAGAATATCCCTTAGGGACGTTTTGGGAAGTTTTATCGCGATATAATACGAACTGACGGCCCTTTATTTCTTTCAATCGGCCTCGGCTATGCAAATCAGTTTTCAATATTATGAACGGCACAATCTGAAATTGCTTGTAAATTCTCTAAAAATCCTAAACTCAAAAATCTAACTCCATCAATCAATTCCGAAATATCCCTTAGGGACGTTGTGGGAAATTTTATTGCGGTATAATGCGAATTGACGGGGCCTTAGCCTTTTTTCAAGAAACGTCAACTCTTGGGGACCTTAGCCTTTTTTCAAGAAACGTCAGCTCTTGGGGACCAGTTCCTGGTCCAAAAATTAGGTACTTTTATTTGTTATGACCAAGCAGTTCTAACGTTTTGAATGATGATGAGAAATATACCATTTGGCTTAGTGCAAACTAGTCGAATAAAAATGAACATCAAGTGTCGTTGCTATATTGTACTAAAATATGTAGAAAAATACAATTCATCCAGCAAAACAATTTAATGCTTGAGACTAAATATTGGCTAAGAATTTTTTTGAAAACGGCTCACTGACGTGAAAGTTGCCTGAAGTTATTTCGACATGTTCTTGCTGATGAACTAACGAACTCCTCATGATACGAGTCAGAGTGTCTCACTAGCCCACAATATTGACCTTTAACAGCACTAAGCTATTTTTTTCCATTTCCTGTTTACACCAACACATTGTTGTTACAACCATATGTAAAACTGTAAGACGACAAGTTAATAAATAAATTCTTTTAAGTAAAAAAACCTCTAAACTTCCGATGAACTAAACCGCGGTTGCTTTTATCAACGGTATTTTTAAGCTGGAAGCGTTTGACACTCCAAAAATGTAAAACAAACCTTGTGCAAGTCGATAGTTTGCAAAAACTCAGGAGTGGAAGCTAAACTCTCTCTTTTGTCGAAAGCGTCTTATTCTTGCGTCGAGGCCGGATACTCTGAAGTATTTGGGGACTTTAGCCTTAACATATTCTTAAAATGTTTTTGATCGATACTATTAAACGTGTTTGGTGTTTGTCCTTTTTTGCAAGAACAACTTTACAAGGACAACAGGGCTCGAGAAAATGTACTGCTTGACATACAGAAGAGTATGTATTTACTTCCTTTCTCACAAGTGCAAACTTTCCGTTCCTCGGTTGCTTCAAGATTGTTTTTCAGCTGTAAGCTTTCACATTTACAACTCTAAAACTTAAAGTGTTGCATGTAAACAACGCTTGTGCAAGTCGATAGTTCGCTGGAAAAAGAGCTACACAGTGACTGCTTTCTAGGACAATGCTTTACCGATTAAACATTTTCGAGTTATTAAATTTTGAAATATATCTTACATTTGATCAACACCCATAAAATTTGCCCTATTTTGTTTTAATGCACAGAAGGCTGTGCAAGTAAAAGAGAATATAAAGTCAGTTTGATATTGATTAAATGGAATTCATTTTCAAATTAGGAGCATGGACACATAAGGACAACTTTTTCAAAATATCATTGATATAATATTATTGTCGAATGAATTCATTTTACGGTTTTCTAAAGAGTTTGCAGAAAAAAAGAATCTTTTTGTAATAACGATTAAGACAAGAAAATCCCAAAGATTGAGACTCAGAGTATAAAGAGCATGGAAATATGCAGAAAATGTTATTAACATATCGCGTTAGTGGAGAAAATTTACTAATGCTGCATTATGATGACGGCGCAATGTTGCCTGTGGCTATCGCTATTTGTATTAGCTCAAAACAAACAATTTTATGATATAGAATTGATATAACGCACGCTCCGATTGGTCAAAAAACGTGGTTTATCAGAGGATAGATTATAGTTACTACTAGTAGTAATCTCAAATTAAAAAGTGCGTTCGATATAATGTGTTGAAAAATTGACACGTTTCAAATTCTTTTTTTGATTTGCTTTGTGATCGAAATCGATCATTTGGCCGCTAAGTACAATGAATGGGTTGCTTTGGTTTGTGGCCACAGTGGAATAAGTGTCAGCTCATCTGGATTGTTCAACCAAGCGGTATTTTGTGCAGTCAAATTGATGAAGGAAACGGATTCGGTGGATACGGACAGTACAAGCCGTTCGCGCACGTCAGGTTTTCTGCAAGCTCCAGAAGTAGTATGCACTTCTCTGATGAGGCTTTGAAAAATTGTACCTGATCCTATTAAAAACATCGCATTAGTAAGTTGCAGAAAGAATTAAAGGAACTTGCCGAACAAAAATCAGCTCCACAAGAACAAAAATTAGCTCCACAAACATTTCCGTATTCAAAATTTCCGTGTTCAAAATTTCTGTATTCAAAATTTCCGAGTTCAAAATAATTTCTCTATTCAATATTTCCGAGTTCAAAATAATTTCTGTATTCAGAATAACTTTTTGTATTCAATTGAATGTCTTGGTGCGTTGTGATACTCGACATTCAAATATCAGGCACAAAGATCGGAGAAATTGTGTACAGGCGGCATAGAGAAATACAAACAACACATAGCACAGTAAAAAGGTAGAAATATGTTTCGTATTATATTTTGGACAAAGCCGTTTTTTAACAATTTCTCTTCATTCAGTCTGTGAGGGACGCAAATAAGCTTTAAACATAAGCTTTCTAAAATTCGCGAGGAAGCCATTTTCTACCAGTTTACAGAAATAACTTTACGCCAAAATCACTGTCCTGTCCGGGAGACAATGCATTCAAATATTCATGCGAGACAAACTTGTTTGTAAATGCATTGGTATAATTGCTGCATCGAAATGGTTCGCCTTGCGCGTAAAGAAATGTCTACAAAGCAACTGCACAATAATTTAACAAGCCTTATAAATTCTTAATGCAGCACCCACCAAAAACGAGTATTTTTAGCTGCCGAACAGATAGTTCTAACTAAGAAACTTACTTAACCACGTATTATTTTTAAATTTACAGAAATCATTTTGAGCTCGGAAATTTTGGTTACAGGAAATATTTTGAACTCGGAAGCTTTGAATGCAAAAATTATTTTGAACTCGGAAATTTTGAATACAGAAATTTTGAACATGGAAATTTTGAATACAGAAATTTTGAACACGGAAATTTAATTTGAATACAGAAATTTTGAACACGGAAATTTAATTTGAATACAGAAATTTTGAACACGGAAATGCCTGTCTCTTCTCGGCTTTCGTAGGCTTTGAACGACTTCGTTGACAATTTATAAGAATTTCGACTTTGATCAGAGCTTGGTTTTTGAATAGTTAAGTACAACTCGTAGTTCTCTTAAGATAAGCAATCCGAATTTTAAAAGTGTGGTTTTAAAGAAAAATTTCTATCTTAGATTATGAATTTTGTAACGCGTCATGTTCTGAAATATTTGCTATGAAATTTGGGCATGTATTAAAACTATAAATTTGTTCGCGCGCGTTGAGACTGATAAAGACCCTGGTATTAATATCAACAATTTTTGTTGAAATTAGATATATTAAAAAGATATAGAGCAGCCTACGCCTTGTTTTCTTTAACACTTTCCTCGT
Organism: Hydrozoanthus tunicans; assembly: GCA_026413305.1. NCBI lineage: Eukaryota > Metazoa > Cnidaria > Anthozoa > Zoantharia > Hydrozoanthidae > Hydrozoanthus > Hydrozoanthus tunicans. Next base: position 26,452 of record JAOBAT010027790.1, on the reverse strand, counting down.
GTCCTCGTCACTTCCCAAGTGCTTTATTACTGTACGGACCACGGTTTAGGCTGTTCTTTATGTTGATTAAAACTCATTTTACTACGACTGTTCAAAAGAAAAATTTTAAATAAAACATAGTATTACCAACAAGTGCAAGCCACTTATGAACTCTGTGAATTTGTTTGTTATGATCAAGGCTATGGCTATAAAAATAAACTAACAAATGTGGTGGCCAGCTGTTGACTTGGTGTTATTAGGGAAGGAACATGGCAACTTAGCTTCAGTTGAGTTCTGCTTCGTAGAGAGAAAATACATCTGTTGGAACAGCGCTACACAAGTTCGTGTCAAAGGTAAGGACAAGCTCACACTTACACTGTGTATGATATCGTATGGTATTCTAGTCGGTACTCCCCTGGTTGCGAACCTTGATAGTTCTTTTAGGAGAACGGTACTCCAACGTGGATTGCAGAACGTCGTTACAGATGTCCTCGAGTTCAACGTGAATAGGCTGCTGCCGCGTGACTCGCCTCTGGTTTCTCTGTTGTAGAATAGGCCTTTGATTCCTGATCCCCTGGCAGAATCTGGTACTCGCTTACGTAGCCGGGCTGAGTTGAACAAGTGTGGTAGGGTATACACAGAGTTTCAGTCGACAAAGGAATATAAACCCTGTCCCCAGTATTATGAGCCAGAAAAGCTTTTAAAGATACAAGTATCTATAGTTCTTTGTACGGGTGATGTGTCTTTTTAATAGAAAGCCTAAATTTTAGAAACTCGCAGTTCAAACATAAATCCTACATTTTGAAATATTGCCATGGGCAAGGCATCGCTTAGGTATCACCTCCTAAAAACTTTTGATTATTCCTCTTATTCTGGAGATAGTTGGAAATGATTGAAACAACTTAAAAACTTTAATCTTTTGACTTTCAGAAGTTCAGATGAGTCCAAAGACAGTCATCTTACTTGTCACATGCCTCGTGCAGTTCGTTGCTGCAACGAGCGAGGAAAATTTCCGGTCCAGTTATTTGAAGCGCATAGCGAAACATCGACTGTTGGGTGCCGTAATCAAAACAGTTTTGGCTGCCTCAGAAATCTCTTGTGCTCACAAATGTCTTGCCCTGAACGGCTGCAAATCGTGCAATTTCAGGACTGGTGGAAAGATACGTGAAAACTGCGAGTTAAACTCCAAAAGCTCACTATCCCAATCGTATGATCCAAACTTCGCACACCATGAAGACTTTGTCTTCATCTCCCTCGGAACTGTAAGTTGTTGCAGTTTCACAGTTAAATTTGACAATTGCTTCAATGAAATTTATCTACTTGCACATTTTACCACAAAATGTATCACTAAAAGAGATAGTTTTTAACTTTATACATGGTTCTACAACATGCACTAATTGGGTTGCTAACTTTTGAAAATTAACTCGCCTAGAGTGACCATATTTGTTGCCATTTGTTTGTTTTTTAAAGTTTCAAACAAGCATGCTATCAACTTTTTGTAGTGTCCTTAAAGGGACAATGGATTTAAAATCAGCACGGAGTATATCTATCTACACAAGCATTTGAAATTGAACTTTCCTGATAAACTCGTCCTTTTTTAAAACAGGAGGAAACGAAGATAACTGTAAGAGCCACCTAATACTGGTAAGAGCACCAACTGGATCGTTCTTCACTTAAATTTCTAATGGTTATTTAACTCAAGCTGGAAGTAGTGATTTTTTTATTTCAAGAAAACAAAAGTAGTGTGATGCAAATTTCTTGCTGACAAATAGATTCCAATTTGTAAAATAGGGTTTTCACATTCTTGGTAAAATAAACCTTTCCAGTCCTACGTATTCATGTTTCGTCTGATCATCTAACTTAGAGTGTTACTTTTCAGTTTTTCAAACTAAGAAGATTAGAGATTTTAATGTCTAAGGCTTCCCGCGTTCAAAACCATCCATGACCCTTAATTCCATCTACACCATGGCCATGTGCTCAGTTGATAGAAATACTTTACTTTCTACAGGGCGAACCCGATATTTCGAACTTTTCCAAACTTTTCCCACAACTTCTGGCAGAGTAGTTGAAAGTTTTGTAATCAACAACGAGCTGTTTGTAGCGTTTGGAAACGGCAGGAATAAGTCACGTGGTTTCAGCAACATCAAGTTACAGATTTATCGCTTGAATGAAAAAGTCTTTACACTTTACCAGACAATCAACACAGCATCGGTTTTTTATGTCGAGTACTTCATCAATAACGGCAACCATTTCCTGACAGTTGCAAATTATGCAGATGACAGCATCTTCTTTCTGGATTCCATTATATATAAATGGGAGAACGGAAGCTTTAAAGAGTTTCAACGGCTTCCGACACATGGTGCCTTTGGCGTTCACTTCTTTACTGTCGATGCAAGGAAGTTCCTGATTGTTAGCAACAGAAAAGCCGACGAATTATCCATTTATGAAAATAATAGTTCCAGAAGCACTTTTGTTAAAGTACAAGATATTAAGACCACAACTCCACACAGGTGTAGCTCCTTTATCATAAATGGTACCGTCTTTTTGGCCTGTTCCAATGGGGCATTCAGAACAATCGTTTGGAAATGGATATTTGGATATTTCCAAGAACTTCCCGTTGCGCGTGATTTGAGTCCCCCACAACCGATTCGCGCTAATGGCACCATGTATCTCGCCCTTACAAGTTTCCATCAAATTTCTAATTTTGAGGTTGATTCACGCATTTACCGTTGGAACGGCTCTAAGTTTATTCATCATCAGTTCATCGCAACTCTTGGTGCCTGCGACTGCACTTCCTTTGTATCCACAAACGGTGACGTGTTTTTGGTTGTTGCAAACTATAGAAGCAATAAGGAACATCGAGTAAACTCCACAGTTTACAGGTTAACAAAGAACAAGTTCAAAGTTTACCAACAATTTCCTACCACGGGAGCAGAGTACATCCATGCTTTCAGCCACGATGGAAAACAATACCTTGCGGTAGTGAACCACTTTGATGGCAGCAGTTACAACCTTGACAGCAACGTTTACATTTGGAACTAAACATTTAAGGACGTTCGCGCTTCTTGTTCTACGTATCATTACTTTGCTTCAATCACTTCATTAATCGCGAGCTCGGGTTGAAATGTTACAGCGATAAAGTGTTTTAATGCTTACGCACGCATTATTTCCCTAGTTGATTCATGACCCTAGGTTCTTTTTGTATCGAACTTTGCCTTTATCAGTTTTCATCAATTCGTTTAAACAAAATGTTTCGTTTTTCCACATCTTTATGCTCAAAGACAATAAATTTCCTCAAAGATTGTCTGTACGACAATCGCATAAGAAGTTTATTATGTTATGTTATAGAAAGACTGTAGCAGTGATTCGTTTTACAAACAAATCCAAAACAAAAGCTTTTATACAAAACATTTACTTGTATATATTGATTTTTAAGTGGTTTAACAGCGCTAGAACGCCTACCCTTACATGCGTTTAATAGCGTGTTTTTGAGTATTTTAACAGCGCTATAACTCCTAGCTATGAATGTTAAAAGTTACGAGTGCTAAAAGTTTCAAAATAGGGGCGTCTTTCGATGCGCTAAATACTTTTCTACCGTTGAAATAAGTAGCATTGGAGGTAATCTTTCAAATGTTCGTTACGTGGAAACTATTCGTGTGAACGTTCTTAAAACGTTGCACGACTATAAAGCAGGGAACACAAAACAAATCCTTGCCAAACCTAGCTGATTATTTTCTTTCTTCTGATTCCACCGTTACTTTCTAAATCAAGGTTTCAGTGGTCATAAGAATTAAAACATAAATTACCAATCTAAAACCAGACTCTCTAAATCTGGATCAAAACTATCAGATTTAACAATCAAACTCCAAAAAGTCGGAATCAAAACTATTAGCATTTAGTGGAATCATAACAACAACAACAGTTTTACAATCATGCTACGTAATACTGGATCAAAACTGTTAGCATAAAGTGGAATCATAGCACAATCACACTCGGTAAATCTGGATCAAAACTGTTAGCATGTAGTGGAATCATAGCATAGAACACCAGTTTTGCAGTCATGCTCGGTAAATCTGGATCAAAATTGTTAGCATGTTCTGAAATCATAGCATAGAACACCAGTTTTACAATCATACTCGAGAAATCTGGATCAAACCTGTTAGCTTGTAGTGGAATCATAGCATAGAACACCCGTTTTACAATCACACTCGGTAAATCTGGATCAAAACTGTTAGCATGTAGTGGAATCATAGCATAGAACACCAGTTTTACAATCATGCTCGGTAAATCTGGATCAAAATTGTTAGCATGTTCTGAAATCATAGCATAGAACACCAGTTTTACAATCATACGCATATATTCTCTGTAAATCTGGATCAAAACTGTTAGCATGTAGTGGAATCATAGCATAGAACACCGGCAATTTTGCAATCATACTCTCTAAATCTGGATCAAAACTGTTAGCATGTTCTGAAATCATAGCACAGAACACCAGTTTTACAATCATACTCGATAAATCTGGATCAAACCTGTTAGCTTGTAGTGGAATCATAGCATAGAACACCCGTTTTACAATCACACTCGGTAAATCTGGATCAAAACTGTTAGCATGTAGTGGAATCATAGCATAGAACACCAGTTTTACAGTCATGCTCGGTAAATCTGGATCAAAATTGTTAGCATGTTCTGAAATCATAGCATAGAACACCAGTTTTACAATCATACGCATATATTCTCTGTAAATCTGGATCAAAACTGTTAGCATGTAGTGAAATCATAGCATAGAACACCAATTTTGCAATCATACTCTCTAAATCTGGATCAAAACTGTCAGCATGTTGTGAAATCATAGCATAGAACACCAATTTTACAATCATACTCTGTAAATCTGTTCCAAAACTGTTAGCATGTAGTGGAATTTTAGGTTAGAACACCACTGTAAACTTTGGTTACAACTATTAGTGGATAGAAGAATAAAAAAATAAAATACAAATTTCGCAATTATACTATTTCAGTAAATATGTTTACTTTACCAGTTATGTAAAGGTGCAAGGCTTTGGGAGGTGATCAGCGATATCAATGACTAAGTATTTGTGTCAACAGGTCGTTACACTTTCGTTCTGTTTCAGGGATCGTTTGAAAGTTTGAAGTGGCATCAACTTCTCCTCAGTTGCAAAAGCGGCTTTTTGCAAATATTATATTTGAAGTTTTTCCTACATTTTTTTTGATTGAATAAGTATTAGCCGGTCAGTAGCCAGCGAAAGTAGACGCATTTCCTCTCACTAGAGCTCAGGCTCTCCAATGAGAGGAAAGGCGTCTGTTTTGCTGGCTAGCCGGTCAGTGGCCTGGGCCGTTTACCATTTGCACGAAAAAATATTTTCAAAACATTTTGCGGAGTAATGGTACAGTTTTTAGCGAAGTTATGTTCTAAACGTCCAAAAGGAAACTTGAAGGCTCTTTTAAAGCATCGCCAAAGGAGTGAAAATATTCAATTACTCTTTACTGAGCTCAAGTTTGTGTCAAGGCTCAGGCTGCAGTCTGATCGAGATCGAAAGCAGTTCGTAAAATCAAGATCCACACAATATCTAACAGAATCAATCTAACAAATTGAAGAGCTTAAAATAAACTAATGAGTGCAATGATTCCAACTGAAAGCAGAACAGTTTGTAAAGATCAGCTTGCACATTGAACGTTGTCCACCATTTTGCTTTGCCGAAGCGGCCAAGCGCGCGAAACATTTGTATGATAGAGTCTGGGACGAGAAGGAAGTCGCAAATGGTTAAAAAAGAGTTACGTCATTCCGATTGGAATGAAATATGGAATTCGTGTGAATTTTTCTAAACTTTTCGAAAATTTTCCAATTGAATAGAACATACCATTTAAACTTCTCCCCGAAATTTCCGGTTTTTCTGTGTAGACGGTAAGCGGCACTGGTTTTACATTCAACCAGATGAAATGGTTTAGTCGTAGTTTTAAACCAAGGCGTTTTTTTGTTACCTTTTACTTTATTGTTTAGTGACTATACAAGTTCCAGTTTGACTATTATATTGAAATATCTAGAACAAGATTTTCGCTTTCCGTGGCAATGACAATGTTATAAAATGTTTTAAGTCGATACGATACGGTTCAACAGATTGCTTTTTAGTGGTTTAGCAGAGCTGATCAATTCAATGTTGTTCAGATCTGAAGCGTTGTGAAGTTGAAGAAATAAAGATTACCAGAAGGGGCAACCAAAAGGTCTCCCTACTCTGTTCCCTATCCAGGGAATATTCATCAACAGAGGGAGTACCAGCAACAAAAATCTATAAAAGGCGTACCTTGTCGACGTTGTACAAAAATGAGTGTACGAGTTCAGGGCAACTTGAAGAAGTCGAACAAATCCTGAAGATGAGAAATTTATAACTTGCAGTCCCTTCGGAACAAAATTGATATATGATGGGGGGAGGGGGGTTGCGAGCATAGCATAGGAGCGCAGTCAGTGTTAAATTCAAAATTATTCTAACATGGAATCTATGAATGACGAGATATAATGGGGGGTACAGTAAAAAATAAATAAAATTAAAGATCAAATTTCATTGCTTTGTACTCAGATAAAAATCAATTTCCCAGTCTCAAAAAGCTGCAAAGCTTCAGCAAACCATGAAGCTAGGGACCAGTTATTATTTAAAGATTTTTTAAAAAAAAGGCTCTGACATCTTGTTAGAAAAGTGCCTGAAATTATTTCGAGAGGAAGAGAGGTTTTCTGTTGGGAATGAAACAAATTAAAAAGGAATGTTGTATTTTCTTTAGAAACTGCACAACTTGGATATAAACTAGTTCAAAGTTTAAAGAAACAAACTGCAAAATTCTTTCTAAAACTAAATTGGAGAATTTATTGCTGACTTGTACATGTTCATAAATACGATCTTGAGTTTTACCTATCATAATGCTGTTAAATCTTTCCAATCCAAGTATTGGTGAATTCTACCAACTAGAGCCCTTGGAGTCCACACTTTTCATTGATGAAGCTTGGAGATTATTTCCTTTTCTACTTCAGCAATTTGCTTTGTATGACCAATTATCACTTGTGCTAATTACCACAATGTGGTATTTTCTACGTTTTGTGTAAGGAGAAATCTTGGAGGAGAATCTTGGTGATATCTATCTGACAAGAAAGGGGTAAGGGAACAAAAATCTACCTCGGATCTCACAAGTTGCTGACAAGGAACATTTAAAGTTTGTAAACGACCTGTATCGGTAGCCTCCAGAAAATCCTCAACTGTACATCACCACTGGTCTAAAATAAAGCATCGCCAAGTCTATGTTCATATCAGCGCTCAAATTTGATAATTCTGTAAATTTTGATCACTTGGTTGTGCGCATCTCCACTCTCGGTGGATACGATAACTATGAACGAGTGGGGGGTCTGGCACTGCAACAAAGTTGCGTGACAATGTAAAATGGCGACGCGCGGAAAATTCAAACCAAAAAATTGCTGAAAATAAATCGTTTGGCGTTCGTTATAAGTAGAGAAATATCAAGTTTGTGCTCCTGATATGACCATAAATTTACTAAAACTCTTATTATAAACCAATAATGTTATATACTGAAAGATTCGTTAAGCAAGAAACTGCGCTAAAAAAGGAATAGCTCCTCCCACATCTGATAGCCTTCCAAAATCAAATTTTGAACCAAGCAGCTGTTCAACTTCTTTCTAAGCGATAGAAATAAAGAAATTCATAATCGTTAAAATTTAAGTAATATTTATAGTTTCTTATATACTGTAATGGTAGCAAAAAACGCAAGTGAAGTTCGTTTTGACTCGTTGTTCGACTTCATAAGAAATGTTTTGAAATTTTGTTTGTCTTTTTCGGCGGAGTTTTTACACCTCCTTTAAATTGTCGCTCGTTGGCAAAACGCGGGTTTCGTCGAAATGTAGCGTATTACGCTTACGTTTCTTTTCACTACTACTGTACTTTATGTTTTGTTATAATTTCCCTCTGTTCGAAACAGAAATAAAGAAGAATTTATGATTCTGAAGTAACTAGTTACCTGTTCATCGGTTTCCTGAAACAATTTGAGACACGAACAGTCTACTTATTTCAAGGGTGTCTCTTCGGAGATAAAGTGACAGCTGAAGGTGACATTCGCCTGGCACAGGCCCTCCCTTTTATAGCGCGGGTAGCCTATGTTTAAACTTGAGTGAGATACAATAGTTGTATTACCAAGAGCCTAGGGAAAGACTTTTCGCTTAAGCAGAGTTTTAATAAATACATTCCTCGAGTCGTGATAAGAATAATTCAAAACTCTTACTAATAAAACGGAACGTTGCAAACAGATGAACATATTTTGCTTTCTGTTAAAAGTTAATCAGCTACCGAATAAACTACCTGATGGGAAATAACTGATTATTAGGTTTCTTGAATTAGAATTTTAAGTCGCTTTAGTTTAAAACTTCATCAACAAATGCTGATAAAGGAACGTTGAGTATCAAAGTTTTTCTTTAGGTAATTGTGACAACGCCCTCTTCAACTCTTGCACTTCAGCCGCTTCATCGTCCCCACCTCCACTCAAAGTTTTGGAGTACCCTTTGTCTCCATGCTCTGTGGTAATATCGCTGTGAGACTGGGAACTTCTCAGAGCAACTGCAACGACCTCCATTTCTGGTTGCTTTGGATCAACAGCAACCAGATCACTTTCTGAGCTGCTAGCCCCAACAGACTCGTTTCCTAAAGTCAAGTAACCTCTTCGTGGAATTTCAGGTGAAACAGAAAACAAAGGAGATCCTCCACCGAAAATTGGCGATCCTGACAGTTTAGGTGAATAGGAATACTTTGGTGAGCCGCCTCTGCTGTCATCAAAGCTCTTACTCCTTGATCTTGATCGGAACTCCTTGTTCGGTTTACTTCTATTCTTAATTTTCTTGCTCTTGTCAACTTTGCTGTATATATGTGGTAACACTTCCACACTTGAAGAATAAGCACGATTCAAATAAGTAAAGTTCGGTGACATCGCCACATTGGTGGCGCTCATATAACTATCTGAAGGTTCTGCGACAGCTGAGCGAAAAACAAAACCAGGGGAATCAGAGTCCTTCTTCTGTTTACTTGATGTAACTCTCTCAGGGGGAAGGGGTGGTGGGGGCCTCTGTTCAGTCTGCCACTGAGATTTGGTGGGGAGAGGAGGGACAGCAGGCCGTCGTGGTGGAGTTTGATACTCTCCACTGTCAGTTAGGCTGTCGAGATGGGAAGAAATGCCCATTTCGCTACCAAGTGAGCTGTGAGACATGTTCTCCAACAAAAGGTCTTCACTTGTCCCCGAGAGCTTCGGTGAACACATACGAGTTGGATCCGGCACTGCCTCTTGCCTTGCTTTGATCTTACAAGAAAAAATACAAACGTGAGAAAGTAGTATTAACAGTTTGAACCTACGATGATTGTTCAAGGTAACAGAAATGATTGAATGCAAAAACATACCATTCAGGTTAACAATCTGCCGTCAACTCTGATGAGCTTTGCTTGCCACAAGCTAAGATTTAGGTTGTGTGAACAAAAAGGAAAGGTTGCTACAAAGTTAAAGACCAACCAACTCGACTTAGTCAAGTTCCGTGTTATGGTTTACAGGCGCGGATACAGGAATCTAAGAAAAGGAGGAGGGGGGGGGAGAAAGTCGTAAACCTCCAACCTCACGGGATTAAGCTTGCCAACGAGCGCCGAAGCCATAAGGTTTCTAGGGTTGTCTGGAAAATTTTGAAACATATCGCCGGAACTGCTTTTTTCTCTTCTAGTCATTTTCAATTCCTGTTAGTTTTCTTCGGCAAAATTATTGTTGAGGCTAAAGCCCACCCAGCCCTATAGCTCCACGGTCCCCGACACTCTACAAGCGTTTCACAAAGCCTGACACAAAATAAAAATGTCTGAAAGCTTTACGTGCGGATTACCCTTTCATATAAACAAAAAGCTCAACTCACATCATGATTGTTTGAAAAACTATACGTTAAGGCTACATTGAAATACTACGGTAGAGAGCCAAACGCTAAAAACGGCATTCTGAGCAGCCCCAGTTTCTCATTCACGATTGAGAAAAAGCTATCATGATCAATATTTTTATTTCGCCTTTTTTAAAAGGTAATTGTAAAATCTATATTTCTACATTAAAAAAGTTAGTAGAGAGAAAGGGGGAGGGGGGGAAGGGCGCGACCCGACCGGCCCCTCCCCTAAACCCGTCTCTACTACTCTTGTTTAGGCGGGAAATTCAGGAGGTATAACGACCAAATTATAGGATTCCGAGGGCCTGCGGTTTAACGTCCTGTCGGGGTTATGCAGTTTAGTTTCTCTGATGGAACATTTCTTTTGTGAACAACCACATGATACTAAATAGCCCAAGTTGTAACGTAACCTACCCTACCTCGAACTCTCGTCCTGTCGGGATAGGAAAAAGGGTAAGTACTGAAAGATCTCACACTCGCCCTACAGCTTTCTCATACCCTAGATTACCTCTCCCCCGAAAGAGAGGGAACCTCTAATCAAGACTGGGGAGGATAATCAGGGTTCGTACACCTTCAGAACTTAAAAAACCCAGGGTTTTCTAGGGCTATATTTTTTAGTTTTTCCAGGGCTTTTCCAGGAATTCCTAAACCCAGAATGAAAAAATTAACGTTCAAAATCACATGTTTAAACAATATTTTAGTGATTAATGTCAGGAAAATTTATATTTATTGGACTTAACATAACAACGACATGCAAGAAATTAGTTTTAAGTCTTAGTTGTTCCTTGAAACGAAAAACAATGCATCATTTGGGAAATTTGTTTTTTTAGGAAGATTTTACGAAAATTTCCAGGACTTTTCCAGGGATTTCCAGGGCTTCAAAAATTTTCCAGGGTTTTCCAGGATTTCCAGGGCCCGTACGAGCCCTGGATAATGCATGGGTTTAACGGACTAGATACTGATTAGTAAGTGATGAGTAGTACATATAAAGTTCAGTGTTACATTAGTTTACCTCTAAACTGCGAGCAAATAGTTAGCAATGTTAAGATATAAAGGCAAGTTACAAAAACTAACAACTACAGCTGTACAATCGACTTTAAACATTCTCTACACCAACTGGTTAACAAGAAAGTTACATTTGAGTTCGAGTTTCAAGTATGAGCTTGGCATTATCCAAATTACCGGTAAGTCGTTAAATCTCTTGGTTTTAGGTTGGAAGTGTTAGCGAAGATCCACCACTTAATGGTGTATGCCCATGCGTTAACATTAACAACGGCCGCGTTACCAAAATCATTGGGAAAAGAAAGGAAAATAACAATGCGTTCGTACAAAGTCCACGCCAAGAGTTAGTTTTGAAAGGTTCGTTGGTTTCATGGAGTACGTTCAAAAGACCAATTTTGGAAAATGACAAAAAACAGCACCTATGAGTTTTCTACTTCCTTTGGTGTTGCAATGTCACTCTTGCCAAGTGGTAGAGATCTCGAGGTTTTTGGGGTCTCCTCACTACAGCTGCAACACTTAAGGCTCAAGTAAGATTTTTCTTTACTCGAAATTTAAGAAACACCGAATTAATTCGAATTTGAATACATGCCCAAAGAAATATTTCGAATGCGTGCTTAAGGAAATACTTAGAGAATGGATCCCTCATGGATTTTACCATTATACCTTTTGTCCATGCTTTGGTAAAAAATACTCATGCTGTTACAGGACTAGTAACATATCATGCAGGCTATTTAGTCGAGTTTCATTGAGTTTAGGTTACAAGGAAACTAAAGCTTTTCATGTTTTTGTTGCTCTTACTTCGGTGGAAACCGGTTGGTTCCATCTACCACGTAGAAAGGTGTTATGAGTGTAGAAGATGTTATAACACTACCACCTTACAGGACATATTACGAGTCTTGTTCTCACCGAACACCTTAAATCTCGAATAAAATCAAGCCGTTAAAAATTTTACTTGTAAGCAGTTCACCCTTTTGTCGGCGAATGTAGCTCTAGCTTTGATCTTGAGTCCAACGAGCCATCACAAAAAATTGGTTCCTTAGGATCTTGTGTTTAAGAACAAAGATGGCACCCTACTTCAAAAGAATAAAAAGAATTAAAAAGCATCAACTTTCTTAAAAGTCCATTTGATATTAGACTTTCCAGCAAGAGATCCGGAAGCTAAGCAAGAACCGCTGCATAATTTAAACTATCTTAAAACGCAATTCATAATGGATAAACACTTGATTGCCTCTTAAGAAAAAAAATCCATAATAGATACATTCAAATAACAAGTTTCAACAATTTGAAACCCAATAAAAATAGTTTTTATTTGAAAACGAGACAGGTTTGAAAGCATTTGCTTCGAATCTTAATTGCTCTTAACTTAAATTCAAAATAATTCTCAATTTCTGTTTCCAAAATGAAATCTAGGATCGCAATAGAACATTCCAACAAAAGGAACATCATAACAACTAACAATCATAAATAATTAACTATATTTCTTCTGCATATTTTTTGAAGCGTTTAAACTTGTTTTTCATATGTGAAAAAATGTTGCAAATGAATATATACCAGACCTTTATAAAGGCCAACTTTTGAAATGAAAAAGGATCTCATATTAAAATCTAAAAATTCTTTTGCATGAATAAGCTAGCATGAAGGATCCGTTGACAACTTGTCAACGATATCTTTCGTGTTGAAACCCAGCTGCACAAACTGGTTTTGAAACTGGTAAAAAGGTATTAACCTTGTCTGGCTAGAATATTTTCTCAATTACCAAAGAGGTGTCGAAATAAAAACTGGTCTACTGCAGCGGAATAAAAATTAGCCGGTGCTTTCTATAGTGACAACTATTTTAGCCGCCTTTAAAACTTTTATAACTGTAGCCCCTAAAAAGTTTACCGTCTGCTGTGTTGCAATGAGAACCAAGCCGGAAGCTTGTAGCGTATCTTTCTTACTCAAAAGAAAATCATACTAAAGAAACTCAAACTCAAATGAACCTTTAGACTCTGTTGAAAGAGTTTCAGTTCTGATTCTGCCTCTCTAACACTGTTGCTCACAGGGCACAAACACTGAGTCGCTATCACATACTGTGGATAAGTTGCTTTGAGCACCACCAAGAACCCGGTCGTAACTTCCCTCCGTCATGCTCATTAGAGACCGTGCATGGTCAAGGCGATCATAACTTCCAATATCTGGAACAGGGACGGGTCTCTGATGGCCACCAGCAGCGCCCTGGGCACTACCCAAGCTGGGGAGCCGCTCAATACGATCGTAAGTTCCTGGGGAACCAATGGACCTTGAAAAACTCCCCGTGCTGCGCTGGCTGCTTTGACTGTCACATCTTTCAATATGATTGTAACTATCTGCAACTTGCTGTCTGGTCACTGATGGCCTACCACCAGGAATGTTTTGATTGGCGCTTCTAAATACATTGTCACCTTCAGCTGGAAAAAACCATACACAAATGTTCTAAATTGTAGGTGTATTAATTACATTTACATTCATGAATCTCGTAGCTGTTCTTCCTAGTATGTGGCCAGGCAGTTGAGAAGATAAACTAAATTATGTTGTGTTCTGAACGATGCATCTTCTTAAAACTTTGTTAAACGGACATGTGATCTGCTACAGCACCGTGACTCTTCATGCTAGGTGATACATCGAGTTGATGCGCGAGGGATCCCCAAGGGGTTAACTGTTAATTAATACAGGATTCACCAAACTGGTAGTACAACAGGTGGATGAGAGGATCCCACGGGGGTTAACTTTTACTTCATAAGGGACTCACCACGCTGGTAGTACAACTGGCGGTACTCAAGATGAAGTTGCAGGATGATGGGATCCCGAACTTTTACTTCATACGGGACTCACCACGCTGATAGTACAACAGGTGGTACTATTTAAGGTGTAATTGCAGGATGATGCGATCCCACGGGGGTTAATTCTTCCTTCATACGGGAATAACCACGATGGTAATATAACAGGTGATGATCAAGGTGTAGTTGAAGGATGATGGGATCCCATGGGGGTTAGTTCTTCCTTCATACGGGAATAACCACGATTGTAATATAACAGGTGATGATCAAGGTGTAGTTGAAGGATGATGGGATCCCACGGGGGTTAGTTCTTCCTTCATAAAGGAATAAACACGTTCGTAATATAACAGGTGATGATCAAGGTGTAGTTGAAGGGTGATGGGATCTCACGGCGGTTAATTGTTACTTGATACGGGAATAACCACGCTGGTCATACAACAGGGGATTATCAAGGTGTAGTTCAAGTATGATGGGGTCCAATGGGAGACTCGTTTTTACTTCATATGGGATTTACCACACTGGTAGTACAGCAGGTGAAGCCCAAGGTGTATTCATATTTACTTTGAAGAAATATAAAACAACCATGAATTCGAGCTTCGAGCCTGATATCAAACGCTCTGTTTCAGACCAGGCACTGAACCTCCTCAAACTTAAACACTTACAATACCGTATACTATGAGACCTTATGTGTCCCCCTTATTGATCTGGTACAATAGAAACTGATGAGGGTAAACAAAATACCGTTTATATCATTGATTGCGATGGCATAGCGGAAACAGTTAAAGACAAACCAAAATACCTGATGGTATGACAACACTGAAGCGCAACTGATCATAGAGCCTGTTCATCTCTTCGTCATTCAAACTGCCACTGCTGGGCGGCCTCTGGCCATCATTTACACTTCCCTGCAGCCTCGCTGATGCGTACTCATCGATGGCATCAAAGAGGTTATTGTCGTCGCCTTCAGCTGTCAGAAACACATACTTACCCTGACCCATTGGCGCACGCCGACCAGCTTCAAACGTGAACTCATTACAGTCTGCAGATTCATATGTTCGTACTGTTGTGAGTGGCCACTGTGCGACCACAGCGCGACTTCTCTCCAGTGCTAATGTTACACCCCATTTGGAAACATGTAAAAGACATTGTTGATCCTTTGCACCGATTCTTTGCATCTGTTTGGAGTTGCTGGCTTTTACTCGGAATGTCTTGCCTGGAAGTAGAAAAATCTTGTACTTATAAAAACTTACCACATTAAAGATCTATGTATTTTCTCTAAGATGTCTAATGCAAATTTCCAAACTAGAATTTCATAAAATATAATATCTTTGTAATTAATTTAACAGTTGCAAACAAAGTGCGTTGAGTAGTGCATTTGGTGACTTGTATTAAGACTTACAACATTAAAATCATTAGTAACACAAAAATAGGAGTGAAGTTAACCAGCGTTTTGGCGACATACTGACATCATTTTAAGTAAATCTTGTGTTCTAGAGGTTAAAAATTTACGACAAGACTCATATCAAAGTGTACAAAATATTTCTCATAAAAGACCTAACACAATCATTGAAAATTCAATTAGAGTGAACGTTTTCTTCTAATAGGCCTTTTGCATCAGGTAATCACAAGGTACATTTAATGATATTCTGGCTGGCAAAGGAATGTCACAGACTCCAAGACAAGGCACAATTAACTAGAAACGCGTAATTTTTCTATGTTTTACATTTCCCATTGGAGTCTGTAACATTCCTTTGACACCCAGAATATCACTAAAATCATTGTACCATGTGATCACTTACTGCAAGAGGGATATGCATATTGCTAATCAAACACTCATCTAGAAGTCTAAGTTTTAAACCTAGAACCCAAAGTAATTTCTCATCAACTTTGAATGGCATCAATATGGTACCAAAACTTTCATTAACCACACTTTTATTATTATGAAGTTAACTCCACTTAAAACGTGTTATTGATTAGAATATTATTTATTAGTACTAATCATATTGTTATCGTAGGCAGCTAGCACTTAAAAGTACTCAATTACAGATAACAATTTAACTAATGATGGGTGGATTGTTAGGCAATTACTATTAAAAAGAGAATGCACTAAATAATTAGAAAGGTTCAGAGTTAACTTTCAATGGCTAATAATAAGTTTAATAATAACGATGAGTAAACAACAACAACAACAAACAACAAACAATACCAATATTGACATTAACATTACTTTTCATGCTAAAGGTGCTTATTCCATTTCAATATGAAATTAGAGATTAATAAAATTACTTGGCTTCGCTTCCAATATCTGACACAATTTTAATAAGAAAGTTAGAGATTAATCAAATTACTTGGGTTTGCTGCTGCTGGCCGACAGCAGATTTATCTGCAAAACTTGATTAGTCAAGGATTGACGATAATGTTTGGTATTAGCCCTGTTGGCTTTTACAGCTTAAAACATGAACAAGTTTCACATATGCTTTTAACTGCATGCTTTAAAAGTTAAGGTAAAGTGTTGCATTAATATAGTGTCTTCTTCATGTGAATGCTCAAAGGCGCTTTACAATGATCAGTTTACCCCCAGCGGACTGGAAGCAGACATAGGCGCCTCAGGCAGCCGCTTCAAAGTAATACATGTATGGCTGATACTCATTTACCGACCCAAGAAGGATGGAAAGCTGAGTGGATTTGAGCAGGAGAAAAGGTCACCTAAATAATCAACCCTTGACCAGGCCGTGAATCGAACCGGGGACCTCAGGGTTAGGAGTGAGACATCTTACCACTTGGTTCCATACTTAACCATTCTGCTTAAAGTCTCACTGCACCAAAAACCCATACAAGAGATATAACCAGTTTGGAGACACAGACATTTTTGCATTCTTAAACATTTTTAAAGGAGAATGCAATCCTAAACTATTTTGAAAGCAATCTAAAGTTTTTGGGGCTATGTTCAATAGCCTCAATTTCATGCCTAGTACTGTAACTGCCGTGACATCAGGTGACTTGCATGGTTAAACAAAGGCTTGCAAAAACTAGTTTGTAGCAAAAGTACTTGATAATTACGAAAAAATCAAATACATGCAGAAACATATGAGAAAGAAAATGAAGAAATGCTTACTAGTGTAGCTTTAGAGTTGGCAATTGGAGCACAGGCTGTAAGCTTTTTAGATGCATGAACAGTCATTTTGCTAAATTTTGAGTCTATAGTTATTTAAGTTGGCACTTCACTAAATTTTTATTTCTTCTAGTTTATAAATCATAATCGAGACCTATCTAAATGATTATTATCAAAGTGTTACATACCAGCAACCCGAGGGTTTAGCCTTGTTTGCATCTGAAGCTGTATGCACCATAAATCCATCACTGTTTCACTCTCAGCACAGAGAACATATGTCTCAATGTCATTTCCAACCTCAAAAACATATTGCTTCCCTTTTGTTTCTGGTCGTTTGTAAACTCTGTACTTTGGATACAGCTCCAAAGTTCCCTTTGGCATTTGTCTTCTCCATCCCTCTTCTTTGTCGAACCGCTGAAGAAAGGGCTGTTCAGTGGAGGAAATCTTCCGTAAAACAAAAAAGGATTTCTTCCATTTCTTTGCAAAGGACTTTTTTAACCAGCCTTTACTTTTAGTGCTCTCATCAGCTGGCCTTTCAAGCCAACCCTGAAGAAACCAACCACATGAAAAAGAATGAGAACGATAATTATTCATTTCATAAGGCAAGTTTACTTAAATGCATGCTAAAATTAATTTGCTATTGATACACATACATATACGTCTAACAGTCATTCATGCTCTGTATATAAAAAATATGTTTTAACTTACTTATTCTGAATTAAATATATTTTTCAAAATGAAGTGATTTGTTCGTCAAAACTATGGTGTATGTGACCAGACAACCATCATCATCATCTTCATCATTTTATTTAAGTCAGGAGTTTTTCCCTTTTTCAAGGGGTAATGAATTTCCTTCCATGACTTGATGCAACTGTTCCACATATCTCGATCATTTGCATCCTCAAAGCTCATACTCTACAACTATACAACTCATCCTTCTCCATCATTCTTTTCCAACTCATCTTCGGTCTTCCTCTTCCTCTTTTACCTTCAATTTCAAAATTCCATACCTGTTTCACACACTTATCATCACCCTTTCTCAATACATGTACATGGCCGAACCATCTCAAACTTTCTTGCCTAACAGCTTCAACAATTGTATCCTTCAGTTCTAATCTTTCCATCAACTTCTTGTGTCTACTCAATCAGCCAACTTGTCTTCACAACGGTACCACACATCTTTCAAGCATACATCTTCCCACTCTTCTCAAAAGACAATGCCAAGTGTTAACCATTCTAACTGCTTTTGTTCAAGTTTATCATTTAAATATGGTCAGGCAACACCAATGATTAACCAACTTAACAGCTTAGGTTCAACTATGTCATGTGTACATAGCCAGACTGACTATGACAAAGATAAACCTGCTAGCTCGACCTTAAGTTCAAGTCTGTCAGGTCGATATAGTGAGGAGTTATGTGATCATGTAATGGGACGTTGTTAACAATACGGATAGCTTTGTTTTGGAGCTTTACAATTTGATCCAATGGACTTAAGTAATTTTTACCCTATAAGATGCAGCCATAAGTTAAGCATTTATATTATACCAGAGAATAGTAAATACTGAGTAAAGGTTTGGTTCCTAAACAGCATTTGATTTTGGCCATTGTATTGATGCTTTTGATAATTTTATCTGAAATATAATCAATGTGGTTGTGCCATGAGAGATTGCTATCAATAATCACTCCTAAATACTTGATGTTGTGTGTTTGTTTGATGACTTGATCAGCCAACATCGCTGAGGATACAAGTTGTGATTCACTTTTTGTCATGGATGAAAAATTACATACTATGTTTTTGATAAATTAAGGGTTAACTTACTAGAAGAAAGCCAGTCATAAATTTTTTGCATTTCCATATTCACTTTTTGTATTAAGAAATCAGGTCTAAAATCTAATCAGGTCAAATCTAAATCAAAATCAATTCTAAATCAAAATCAAATCTAAATCAGGTCCACTAGCAGTTAGTGAGGTATCATCAGCAAACAGTACTAGTCTTATATTAAAATAACTTGTAGCATTATTGACGTCGTTAATATAGATTAGGAAAAGTATCGGTCCTAGATCTGTCATGTAAGTAGGCAGACAAGGCCGACTATAGAAAACTAAACAAGCTGCTGAAGTGAAATAATCTATATAATCAACTGGGTCCAGTTGTTCAAAGCTTGGATAAGCTCTCCGCTGGATAAAAGCAAATGGTCATCACTAATAAATCAAAGATTGTTAAATGACTCTTTGTTGGTTTTTCTATTTCTGGTTGTTAAGTGAGTGGAAGACTCCTAAAGTAATGGTTTAAATGGTGTCAAATAACTTTCATTATAGTTTTACTGTACAAAACAGAAAGCACTTATCCGGTGGATAGCTTATGATCCAGGCTAGCTTCATGCAACTGGGCCCTGGCTATATAGACTAACCTCAGGTTATTGCAGCCAACTGAGTACCTTTTATCTTTTTGATTTTGAATTGTAACAAACTAAGGTACTATTAAAACAAAAGTGTTTGTATTGTATTGTATTGTATTGCAGTTATCTGTCATGTACAGGGGCTATGCCCATGTTTAAGCTGCAAAAGAGATGCGATACCCAGTTCCTGGTATTTTTTGACCTTCTGTTCAAAAAGAAGATACAGTATTCTTTAAAACCCAAAATGTTTTTTAATGGATATTAACATCGCTCCCTTAGGCATCATAAACAGTAGTGTAGTCTTAATGCTCAGAATACAGAATTTCAAATTGAGCAGCATTGCAACATCATACTCCTGCTGCCCCCCCCTTTCCCCCCTCCCCCCTCCTCCCTTTCAAAAATCCTGAGGATACCCCTGCATCAAGATTGGAGTCACAATATCATAAAAATCATTAATTACTACAACTAGTATGGAAATCCAAGATCCTGTTTTTTTTTGCAGAATTGTGAAGTAGAGGTTTTTTAAGTTAAAATGATGCAAAACCTTTGAGATGTTTTTTAAAGGCTCATTATCGACAATTAATTGAGAGTGAATCACATGCGTCTCGCTGGGTTGTGCACAGACATTGGATATGGTGTTACAACTCAACCTGTGCTGCTTTCAAAACAACTGCATTGTATACAGAGAGGCAAAATGTGTTTCTTTCACTATTATATTATTTTTGGGTGTGTTTTGCCTATGGTTGGTATTGTGTACATAGTTTTGGTTGTCCTAAATTGAGTCATTGAGGTCATATGGCAATTCGCAACTCTGTAATGGTGAATTGATTGTTCACTCAATTCATCGGGATCGCAGAGCTCCTTCACTTTTTTTTTATTCTAGAAGTGTTATCTCTCCTTCCAATCTGTAGATTGACAATGATAGAAAATGTTGAAAAAGATTCAAGTAGACACTCGCCATAGTAGCACTTTAGCAGGTTATAGAAAATTATAATTTAATATCACAAACAAGATCAAGGTTTTAGAGCTCTAACTAATGGAGAGTACCCCCCCCCCCCAAGTTGTGGGGGATGATGGCTAGACTGACAACGTCAAAGATATTTGACAAGATAGCTTGACCGTCGTTATGTGGCCTGGAAATTAAATGTTGAATATAAACCAAGCTAGCTGCTTTAGATCGAAGCCATCCATAATGTACATATGCGGTCAGGTAATGCTAAAGTAACACACGATAAATACCATCAGCAAAGAACTAAATCGAACACAAAAATGCTTTTGTCTGCAGGGCAGAGGGGCCAGTAGCTGAAAAATTTAGTTAAACTTGAAATCTCTCTCGTATTAAAACTATCATCTGTCAAAACCGGCCTACACATAGCATAATCTGACATTAAGGCGGCTCTTGGAATAATGTCCACGAGATCACCAAAGTTCTACTAGACCTCGCACCGGCCTCGAGAATACAAGTATCGGTCGTTTGGTTTTAAATAGCGTTCATCTTCGAACCATACGTGCTTAAACAGTATTAACGTCAAAAAAAAGGTTTTTAGTGTGGATTGTTACTCATTCCGTTCGATTCAAATGACGTAAACAAAAGCATATATATTTTAAAACAATGCTTTGAGTAATTAGTACTGTATTAATTGAACAGCCACAACAAACCTCGTATACATCTTCGACGTCCTCCAAGTCGGCCATTACACGAAGAAATTTTGTTGCTCGTTGTACCACAACACAATATCACATTTTCCTCCTCTTTGTGACTGACGTTTGTTAACAAGACAGAGCTCTGCGAGCGGCTTGAACAAAATAATGAATGAGTTACAAATGAACACACAGCGCCTTGATCACAAGTCAAGTGGGCAGACAAACAGCTGCAATATGGTGTCCTTTAAGGATAACTCTTCGATTCTTAAAACGGTAAAACTTAGAGTTTCATAAAAGGGAATGATTTTAAGACCAAAACTAAGTGCTTTAGCTACGGTAACACTCCTTTTTACTTCGAATTCACCGGAAGTGCATTCCCGCACGAAAATGGCTGCAAACCTAAAGCGCAAGCGCCAGGCATCAATTACATTCTCGTCCCCAGAGCCCATCGCTATTTTTAGCCAGCTCCAGCTGAATGGCCTCTAGGCGGAGGAGGGGAATGGTTTCCAGATTCTTTTTTTCTTTTCCTTTAATATTTCCACTTTTCCTTATTTCTTGTGAATCCCCTTCTTCTTTTTTTTTTTATAAGAATTAAATTACCTGTCGGTTGTTCTTAATTTTTTTGGTGGAGCCTGCTCAATCAATTGCAAACTGTTCTTAAATTTTTTCCATATGTGGTAATGACAATAAAAGAGAAAAGTTGCGAATCAGTTTTTATTCTTCTTTATTTTCAGGTTAAAGAAAGAAAAAATACTGATAAATTAAAAAATAAAATGAGATAAACCTTAAAAAATAGCTACCTCAAGCCTGAGTCTAAAGTTTTGGCCAATGTTCATTCATCATTCATACAAAAAATGCATGAAATTCATTTCAAACTTTCTGCTTTTTGCAAACTAAACTTTCAATAAAAATCTCGGTAACTTTTTAAAAACAACACACAAGAAAAAAATTATGTAGGTGTATTTTTAATTCAAATAATTATATTAATTGGTGAATTCTGACACTTTGAAATCTTAATCTCAGTGCAACAAATCAGCCCCCATTTGGTTTTCAATTCAGTTGTGATTCACAGCTTATAGTCTACATTATGGTTTGAAGAACCATACTTAGATGACATTGCCATAGAAAACCAAGTAAAAAAAATTGTAACATACACCAACTTTGTGATTTCTTCACTTAATTTGTGGAACTTTCCCCTGAAGGTCAAGCAATTGATTATTTGGGTTTCCCTGGACCTATTTTGTTATCAACCTCACTTTTAAAATATTAAATCTATTAGAGATTTCTTTTAAAAGAGAAATTTGAGATTACATTATAGATTAACAAAGCTCTACTTGCCAAACATGTCCCAATAATAATGCACACTATTTTATTATTTCTTTGAAGTCATGTGTGTCGTTTTCCTTTCGTTTCATGTCTGCCAAGATGATCTTTACAGTGGTCCCAGACTTCTTCTTCTTGCCTCCAAATGTTGAACATGTAGCCAGTGGTTGAAACTGCGCTTTAAGTTGTGATGGCCCAGAAGTTATGAATGATTCAAAAACAATTTAATTTGAAATAAATACATAAGTTTTATGTTTGGAAAAAAAATTGATAATTTAAAACAAATTTTTACTTTTCATTTTCAATTCGAAAACTTAAAAGGTAAGCTAAAATCATTTTTTGAATTTACTCTATTTAAAAATTGAAAATTGATAACCAAAAATTAATTTAAAATTTTCAATTATATTGAATTTTGAAAAGGCCAAATGACCCACGGACTGAGGAAGTCACTTGGAAATCATGAAGCAAAAATAAAATTAATCTTGAAAATACCCCATCTCTGAACAAAAATTCTTTGTGTGTATTGATTTGTATTAAGTCTCTTTCTGGGTTGAAGCTAGTTAAACCTGTGTCTGTTCTGGCAACCCATTTATTACCCCAGTGTACCGTAGTGAGAACTACTAAAGTATTAAAGCCATCACCCAGGGCTGTGCAGTATTTTTTGGGGGTGATTTGATTGGTTACTATGGTAATTTAGCTTTTCTTGCGATCCGCTTAGAAAACACAACACAAAAATTTAACATTACTACCCAAGCACAATAAAAATTATAGCTTTACTGAATTCAGGTCTAATTGTCTTTTAAAGCCCCATCATGACAGATGTGGCGTTTGCTATGATTAACTGGTGCAAAATTTTGAAAGAATATCGTTCGAAGATAATTGGCAGTCATACAACAAAATATTGCTAAGTTAAGGCACTGCTCAGTCATACAAAGTATTAACAAAACCTATTGAAAGTCAATTGAGTTGTAGGTCGTACAACTTAGGATAACTACAATTGCAGGACTTCCAAGGCGGCAGCAATCAATATCGGTTTGAAATATATGTAGCAGCTATGTCGTTTAATACTTGCCGTGCACATAATCGCGCAAGTTTACAAGAAATGAAGTCACGTCGTCCGGATCTCTTGGCAGCTGATTCTGAATATCTTCACGGAAAAAACATTGAACAGCATGTTGTCGTTTTACACTCAGTTCCTGTAATAAATCATGAATAGCTTCAGTCAAACATGTTTTCCGTTCACTGCTGTACAAAGCTCCTTTCCGCGTTCCATGATAAACACATGAGCCAACCAGTTGCAATATAATGGCACTTCCTGCTTGGGCACAGCCGCCAAACAACTTCTTGTTACAAACTTGCACCACGGTATCAACAGCCAACTGGCGCTCTTCCGACTGCTTACCAATTAGAATAACCGCCAAACCCTTGTCGTTTGCTGCCCCAACGTGAACGATATCATTTAAATCATCCCGTTGTTTCAAAAGAGCCGCCACAAAGTACTCCCAGATACGAGTCGGAAACGGCGTTTCACATTCGACAGACTTGTCGTCTGTTCCGATATTTGAATCGACAATTTCTCCCATTAAATTCAGCAGCAGACCTTTGCATTCTTCAAGCAGTAAATCTTTGTTTTCGTTTAGCTGTTTTAGCCGTCCACGGAGCTCACTGAGCTCCTCTACATCTTCTACTGAAGCAGACTCGCGACTCTCCTGGAATTCGTCTGCAGACGAGTCTTCCGAACTACTGGCCTTGCTGCTTGACTTCTCCATCTTTTCTTCCAGGTTCTCGATGTAGTTTTTAATCACTCGCTTTTCTTTTTTTAAGTCTTGCAAATGTTTATCTTTCTCTTCAAGTATTTGCATATTCTTCTCAATTTTTGTGAGAAGCACCTCCACTTCATCTTTGAACTCTCCCGTTTGCGCCATGTTTTCACGTCGACGACACCACTTCCTTTGGGCAATGGGGAATGACCGGGGGAGAACTGGGGGCGATTTTATTCCGACGAGCGAGAGAAAGAGCGAAAGAAAGAAAGAGCGACAGAGCGAAAGAAAGAGCGAAAGAAAGAAAGAGCGAAAGAGCGAAAGAAAGAAAGAGCGAAAGAAAGAAAGAAAGAAAGAGCGAAAGAAAGAAAGAATGAAAGAAAGAGCGAAAGAGCGAAAGAAAGAAAGAATGAAAGAAAGAGCGAAAGAGCGAAAGAAAGAAAGAGCGAAAGAAAGAGCGAAAGAGCGAAAGAAAGAAAGAGCGAAAGAGCGAAAGAAAGAAAGAGCGAAAGAGCGAAAGAAAGAAAGAAAAAAAGAGCGAAAGAAAGAAAGAAAGAAAGAGCGAAAGAGCGAAAGAAAGAAACAAAGAAAGAAAGAGCGAAAGAGCGAAAGAAAGAAAGAGCGAAAGAGCGAAAGAAAGAAAGAAAGAAAGAGCGAAAGAAAGAAAGAAAGGAAGAAAGAGCGAAAGAAAAAAAGAGCGAAAGAAAGAAAGAAAGAAAGAGCAAAAGAAAGAAAGAAAGAAAGAAAGAGCAAAAGAAAGAAAGAAAGAGCGAAAGAAAGAAAGAAAGGAATAAAGAGCGAAAGAAAGAAAGAGCGAAAGAAAGAAAGAAAGAAAGAGCAAAAGAAAGAAAGAAAGAAAGAAAGAGCGAAAGAAAGAAAGAAAGAGCGAAAGAAAGAAAGAAAGAGCGAAAGAAAGAAAGAAAGGAAGAAAGAGCGAAAGAAAGAAAGAGCGAAAGAAAGAAAGAAAGAGCAAAAGAAAGAAAGAAAGAAAGAGCGAAAGAAAGAGCGAAAGAAAAA
The DNA here is from genome assembly GCA_026413305.1 of Hydrozoanthus tunicans. Lineage (NCBI taxonomy): Eukaryota > Metazoa > Cnidaria > Anthozoa > Zoantharia > Hydrozoanthidae > Hydrozoanthus > Hydrozoanthus tunicans. The sequence continues at coordinate 1,454 of JAOBAT010027790.1, read as the reverse complement.
AAAAGAGCGAAAGAAAGAGCGAAAGAAAGAGCGAAAGAAAGAGCGAAAGAAAGAAAGAAAGACCCTTCAACAACCAAATTCTCTTCTAAAGCTACCTAAAATTATTCTCCTAATCCAGAAGAACTCTTTACGTTATCTTCCTTTATTTCGCTTATGCTCCTCGATGTTATCTTGGTTGGCCACATGAGGAATCTATAGTTTTAATTTCAAGCTTACAATAACAGAAAAATAGCCCTGGAGGGTGTATTTGTACCAACCATATCTCGAAAGTTACCATGGGCACACCCCTTTTTTATTCCATTTTTGCAGTTTACATATAATGATTTACAAATCAGGAAAGTTTGACAAAAATCGAAGTGTGGGTTCTGTTTCAATGGAATGACCTTAAGGGACGGACAATTAGAAAAGTGATGGGGGGCGGGGGAGGTTTTCAGTTTGCACGAATTTTTTTTCAGCCGATGCTTGTGCTGGATTTTATTTTGTGGGTGAGTCACTCCGTCTAATATCTTTTTCACAAATATGTTTTTGTTTATCATTTAGAAACGAAAAGGAATTTAAATCCTATTTGGCGAGCTTTAAAATTTCTTATGATACTGGGAATTGCGCTACTAAATCAGTACCAGTCACATTGAAACTGAAAACGAGTAGAAATGATCCAATGAATTAAACTTCTATACATATAATGCGCCTGCACAATCAAGCCCGTTGGAAGTATTTGAGGGTTAGTGGTGCGGCTATCATAGTCGAGCGCCAAAGGAGCGAGTAACCTACCAGGAACTTAGCTTATCTAAAAAAGCACATTTGGCCGTTTTCAGAAAGAGTTAACGAAAATTCAGAAGAACTACCCGACAGTGAAAATCACTTTACATGATTTTTTTTCAAATGAATAATGTAGAAGTTTTGTAACTTGGTGTTGTATATATAGAATGAAGGAAATCGCCTCTCAAGTTTGAGTGATCAGAAAAAATTATGAGTCACTGACGGGAGTCGAACCCGCAACCCTCTGATTACCGGTCAGATGCTCTACCCACTGAGCTACAGAGACTCACATAGGGAGCTGGGTTACAGGATAAGTTCTTGTCTATTCCCCGCTGGACACACGTCTTGCATCTGCTAGTTTAATATGCCCAATAGCCAATGCGATATATAATCAAATGAATAATGTAGAAGTTTTGTAACTAGATGTTGTATATATAGAATGAAGGAAATCGCCTCTCAAGTTTGAGTGATCAGAAAAAATTATGAGTCACTGACGGGAGT
>JAOBAT010027789.1:41797-55089 GCA_026413305.1 Hydrozoanthus tunicans | reverse complement strand
ACTTTTTATTCCATTTTAGGAGTCAACATATACAAAAGAGCAACCTGACAAAGTTTGAAAAAAAATCTATGTGTGGACCGCTGTTCAGCCCAGTTGCCAACTGTCTGCCACCGAGTTAACATCATTCTAGTGCTATCTGTGAGCTTTCAAGTACATCTCTTGCGTGGTTATCGGATTCGAAACTCATATTTGCACTAAGATATATTTCATTGTCATTTCTCGACTATTTGTATCAGAATGTTACTATTTGTTGCAAAATGTCAAAGCTTTCTTGAAGATTCGTTTAGCAACTTTGACTGCAGATTCTGATTTATCGTTTGACTTTCGATGTGTTGGAGACGATGGTACATGTTTGAACTCCCACTTTCTTGACAAGTCTGTGAAATCTTGTCTGGTATATTGTCAGACACAAGCACATCCGGTACTCCATGTCGGCCGAACTGCTCTTTTAGGAACTGGATGACGGTCGTGGATGTCGTGTCTCTTGAGTTCGGCAACTTCTATGAGGTCAGAGTAGTGGTCGACGAGAATCTAATCTTTGGACTGAATACTGAAAATTGTCGGTTACTCTCTACTCCATGGTCGGTTCGGTATCTCTTGAGACTGCAGAGGCTCCTTCGTGTTCTTTGTTTGGAACTGAGAGCACTTTGTCACCGCGTCCTCAACATTTTTGCCCATGCCTGGCCAGAAAACACGACCTCTTGCCTTGCGTATGCTAGCTTGTATGCCCTGGTGACTTGAATGGGCTTTGGCAGTGATGTCTGGTCTTATTGATGTCGAGATGATGATTCGATCATTCTTGAACACGATGCCATAATGAAGAGTTAAATCTCTGAAATACCAATAGGCTGATTTCTACTGTTCTCTCTCTTCTGGCCAACCTGTCTTGACTACAGATTTGAGAATTTGCAGAACTGGATCCTGCTCAGTGGATTGCTGAAGTTCAGATAATTTCTCACCACTTACCTTCAGGGTGTGGAATGGGCTCAATTTCTCAATTTCAAGAGAAAACACGTGAAATTCTTCATCGTCAGGACTTGTGTTCTTTAGAAAAGCTCTCGACAAATGATCCGCTACATACATCCGTGTTCCTGGTTTGTAGGTGACATCAATGTTGTATCTCTGAAGGCAAAGCATCTTTTTTGCAGACGACATGGAGCATGTAACAGTGATTTCTCGGAAATCGACTGGAGAGGTTTGTGGTCCGATTCGACAGTCACATTCTTTCTGCGAGATATGTACTGAGAGAACTTTATACAGGCAAAAACAACACTTAAGCGTTATTTTTCTATCTGAGCGTACCTTTGTTCAGTGAAAGTCAGAGTTCTCGAGGTGAAGGCGACTGGCTGCCCTTGCAGTAGTAACGTTGTTCCTTCACCGCGTTCACTCGCATCACATTGCACTGTGACTTCTTCACCCATGAGCACAGGTTGGGTAACCACCAACTTCTTAACTTCGTCAAATGCTTTGTCATGTTGCGGTGACCATATGAACCGTGCATTGACAGTTGTCAACTCTCTGATAGGCTGACCTACTTCAGTAAGCCGAGGCAGAAATCTTGTTAAGTAGTTAATGAGCCCAAGAAGACCGAGTGTCTCTTTCTTAGATGTTGCCATGGGCATGTCTGCCACTGTTCGAACTTGGCTTAAGCCCTTCATTAGAAAGCACATGTCCCATGAACTCGACCTGTGAGTGGTTCAGATTTATCTTCTTGCTGTTGAGCTTAAGGTTGACTGCACGGGCTCTTTCCAGGAGTTTGCACAGATTTAGGTCATGATCGGCTTCAGCCTCTTTGTCTGTCTCGCCATGCCCGACTAATATTCAGAGCTGGAGAAAATGTACTTTAGAATTTCTTTTCATTCATCAGGGTATTGTTCATTACCGACTGGATAGCCAACTTCGTCAACCGTGTCTCTCAAAATCTTTATTGCCTTTCCATCCTCCCACTCCACTGTTATTTCAACTTAAAATTCAAGACCCCCTTGACTTTTGTTTAAAAATATTTTTTCGCCTTTTATGGTGGCACCTCTCTTCAGGGCATACAAAATATAGCGACTTAGCTCAATAGGAATATGACCAACAGTTAAAGGAAATATTGTTCCTGGCAATCTTGTTTGTCCAGCGACTGCATACCTGTCATATTTGTTGTCTTACTCTTGCTTTAATGCGAGCTTTGGTTTCCAGTTGGTACGGTACTCATGAAACCGCGTTAATTAAATGTACATAAACACGGCTTTTTTGCAAATCCCTTTGATTAAAGCTTATTCTAATTTTGAGGACGTTGTCATGATGCTTTTTTAATTTCCTGTAATAAGGTTACTCAGATGTTAAGTAATGGTCCGTGTAAGAACGAAAGAACTTCCCATTGTTCTGCGCCATTTCGCTCTCCCCACACCACAATGTTTAAACTTTCACACTGAGAACACATCAACCAGTATACAACGCAGTTTTAAAGTAAAAAGTATTTTAATTCTATTTTAAAGCGATCTTTTTTTGTGCTATAATATTTGGGCCAATGATAGAACTCCAAAACAAAGGGAAGAAAACCTTTTTATTTTTAATGTTCCCCACATAGAATTTTTCTTAAATTCAAAAACAGAAATGTTTCAATTAGAAAGGAACAATTGAGCAGACTGGAAGAAATACATCAGCTTGCTTATCAAGATATTGTCCATTTTTGAAGTTTAGCCAATCAGATCAACAGTTTAATAATACCCCAATTAGCACCTTTCTGCATTCCATTGCCGTTTACCTCTTTCGTTGTTACACGACTTTTTTTAAATGTAGTGTTATCAATCTTAGTGGGGGTTTTTAGGGAAAGAAAAGAGGGAGCAATACGGAGAAAGAAAAAAAAACGGGGGGGTAAGAGAGAGAGAAGAAAAGAGAAATGGTCAGCAAGTTGACAGCGCGAACCGTCTGTTACCCTCGATCAAACGCATCCCTACAGCGACTCGCTCTAATAACGAGCAAAATTCGAACACAGCTCAACCAGGCACATAAAACTTTAATTACTGCCATAATTTTAGAGCCGTACCTCAAATATCCACGAAGGAAACCTAAGCCCCCACCCCCCCCCATCTTTTTCTGACCATGAAAGCAACAATTGAATAAGAACTGATTCAGCTATCATTTTTTGAATTCCATTTGTCTCGTCGCGAGCAGCGATCATCCGGATTTTGGCGAACTGCGTTGTTTATGACCGATTTTCTCCGTAGATTTTTGAGGTACAAGAGTGAAGTCAGACAAGTTGACACCTTTTTCTGGAATGAAATGACTGCTAAGGCAGGCCAATTGTTGTTTTTTTGTAGCATGGCTCTTTGTTGAACTAATTATAGAATGCAAATTAATATGAAAACAATTAATGAAAGAATACCTCCTTGGGTTTTTGTCTCCAGCTTTTAAACAGGGACCAACACTATAAAGGGGTTGTTCCAGACTTTAGTTGTCAATCAACTTCTGAAGAGACATGGCATGAAATAAGTTTTGGTATGGAATTGTTTCATGTTATATACGCATTTTGTTAATGAGCAAAATATTATAGTGTGAAAACTTCCTCAAGAAGGTACAAAATATCCCTAAAATTAAAGAATGAAATGAAACAAAGTTTGCTTTTGTTTCTTTTTATCACGACTTTATATAAGAAATTATTATGAATATCTTATTTTTATCAGTTATGAATTTCTTTAATTCTTTTTCTCAGAGAGAAGTGATGCGCGAGGAGCTATCCCTTTTATAGCACGGGTCTTTGTTTAAAGAACATTGTCTCAGCAACTGAGACTTGTTACATGTGGAGCCTTATCATTTTTACAAGCCTTTGAATGGCTTCTGCTATTAAAATGCAATAGACAGGGCAATAGACTACCACAGGTAGCCCAGGCACAATTCAGTGTGGACTTACAAAAACACAGTATTCGTACGTACCTTTGAAATCCTGGAAAACCCTGGAAATTTTTGAAGCCCTGGAAAAGCCCAGGAAATTGTTTTGTTAAGCCTTGGAAAATTTCATAAATTTTTGTAAAAAAATAAAATTTCCAAATTATGCATTTTTTTGTTTTCGTTTCAAGTAACAGTCAATTTTTTGCATGTTGCTTTTACAATAAGTTCAATAACTACAAATTTTCATGCAATGTTTACAATCAACTATTAAAAAATTTGATTTAACCTGTGATTGTGAACATTTTTTTAAATTCTGGGCTTAGATAACCCTGGAAAAAACGAAAGTGTTGCCCTTGAAAACGCTGAATTTTTGAAACTCTGGAGGTGTACGAACCCTAGATCACAGTATTTGTTTGGACTCATAAGTGAAGTAAAACTGAAAATTTGGTTTTCAATAAACTTTGACTAACCTTGTTTGTTGCCCTTTGGGTTTACCAATGTCCCTCGATGTCTCATTTACAGAGAAGCCCGTGAGAAAAAATGGGCCCCTTTAGAAGACATCAGTATTCAGTTTATGATTAATACGTACTTCATTCCAATCTAACGACCTATACGCACTATTTATTGTTAATAACCAGGCTGTGTGCACTAACTCGTGCTAACAACTTGTGCACGCTAGTTTATATTAATGACCTGCGCACAATTGTTTTGGGGCCCCAAGCACTCTCAATAGAGTACAGATGGCAATAATAAGCACACTAATAATTAAAATGATTAAAAAACTATTAATACTGTTAACACCATTATCATTATCTTTCAGAAAATTTCCAGACCCCCGCCACGGAGGGAATCGGAAATTCCGGAGGGGTGGGGAGGGGGTCAAAGGCCCAGGTAATTCCGAGGGGGAGTGGGAGGGGGGGGTCGAGACAAAATTTATTTCAAGCTTGTTGAATGCATGGTTTATGAAAACTGAGAAGGAAAAAACATGCATTTTGACATATATGACATTCAAGAGTGTTTTTAAAATTTTAATAACACTAAGAATAAATTTAGTCAAACTAAAAATGTTTGGAAACTAAGAACGCTTAAGAAGAAAATTTTCGAAATCGGTCGTATTCTCGATTTTTTATACACGTTTGAAGTTCAAGTGTTGTTGGTTCACGACTGTGTTTAAGGGAAAAGGTCGAAACAACGGTACTTCCTAGGAACCAAATTTAGAGGGTGGGGTATTATGTGCCGCCAAACATCACCTTTTTTAAAAATTGCTGAATTTCTGGAACAAATATTATGTCCAATAAAATAGATATTGATAAAGTGCTTGCACCAACGCCTTCTTTGTGAAGCGAGAAGTCCATAGTACAATAACAACCAATACCCCCTAAATCAGGTTTTGAGAATTTGAGCTCTGAAAATGTGGGGAGGGGTGGGGTAGTGGGTATGTGCCACAACCCACCGCCTCCCCGACAAAATTGGGTTCCTTAAAAATACCATTGTTTTGACTTCTTCCCTAAGGGGACTGGGTTATGACGTCGCTCCCGGACATCTCTGGATCAAAATCCCGTAAGAACTGATCGCTCAATTCCAATCCAAATCAATGAAGGCAGAAGTTTGTAATTAAATCAGAAATTACAAATCTTGGCGGTCATAAATGATCTGTTAGTTGAGAAAGACCCGTTTTTTTTTATTAATTAGTCGAATTTTAAACTTGATTTGTTTGAAGTAAGCGTCGCTTTCCTTGTAAAATTAAGGAGCGGTTATGGTCAAAAGGCAATTTTTTGCAACTTTCAGTGATTTTTTTATATCACTTTGGAATGTTGAAAACCCTTTCATTATTTTAATAAACTGAACAAGAAGGAAGTCATTTGAATATTTTCAGAATTTTTGGACCAGTTTCAAAGTTGTTTTTTGTTTAAGAAATATGATTCTGGCCGTTTATCAAATTAACTGAACTGCACATGATCAAAAGTGATGGTTTGGCGCTTTTCCTCAAAAACTATCTTTAAAATTCTCTCGCCATCCTCAAAAACTTGATGATACCATGTGATGATACGGGTAGAATGGAGGTGTAAACTTAAGAACAACAATAACAATAACGATAATAATAATAATAATAATAATAATGATAATGTTGCTATTGGAGCATTGGCAAAGCTCAATGCTCTTACAATTTTGAAGTATAATAAATATAAACTATGAAATTTGCTGTTAAGTTTGAATAAATTCAGTTTGGTTGTCGATGCACGAAATCAATAACGAGTTCAATGTGAATATATCTAAGTTGAAAACTAAATTTTAGCAGACTGATTGCCATTTTAATGTTTAAAAACATTTTTAGTTTAAAAACTGTTTAGAAAGGAAAGTCTTAAGAGACGTTTTGGAAAAGTTTTGCTTCAATCGTTTTTAAACTTTGTTTTAAAATTCCAGAACACACGGGGTTTTTTTATAAAAACTGGTTCAACCAAGAAACTTGCCCGAGGCTCATTGTTCTTAAGTTTCTGGCGATTGAGCCTCGAGTAATTCCGAAGTTGTTCGTACTTCTACGTGTGTAAAACTATGCCTATTTAGGTGATGCAATAATCAATTCATCCCCGTGAATTTATCATCGAATCGCCGAGTCACTTCCAATGAGTACAAACTGCGAATCGTTTTTTGTTCCCGTAATTATTGTTCAGTTTAAGGTCAAAACGGAGTAAGTAAAGTTAAAAAATCAGCTATCGAGCCCGAGCCTCAGTTTATTTTTTAAATCGTTTTTAATTTTGGCCAATCTGAGCCTCGTTCTTATAAAATTGTTCTCAAAATTGTTAAAAACACGTTTTCCGTGATATATCAAACCTCACTTTGATAATCTGACCTTTTTCTGAATAATCTGTGATTTTTAAGCCTCTTTTTATATTTTTGTCCTTACAGTCTACACGTAATAAAAATGAATGCCGGGGAGAAAAATGTAAATTTGCAAGTCAGTCTATTAATACTTTGTTATTCATGCCGTAAGCTGTAAACTCGACGGAGGTTCAAAAAAACCCGTCGAAGCTGTATTCAAAAAGACCCCGGTCTGACGTTAAGCTCAACAGTTTAAAAACAATTTTGATAAAAGAGGAGAACGAATTTATCTATCTGATAACAGGAGAAACCGACTCTTACCTGTTTGACTTGTGAAATGTTGGATGTGACACTCCTGCTCCTTTCGGAATGAATAACTTCTGCAGCACTGCCACTGGCGTTTTTTTTTCAAAGCTCGACGTTCGGAAAACAACTTTCGAGCCAACTTGGCAAAATGAATAGTTCAACTTTGTGTACTTGATTCTTGAAAGGCCCGTCTTTAGAAATTGTCTTTCGCGTTTGAAGCTCGAACAACTCATCTTGAAAAGAATTAAACACGAATATACGAAATAATGTGTGAAATGTTGACCGCGCATACCCACACGTATCCTCGGCTAAATCGTAACGTGCACTGGGCTCCTTTAATTATCATCAATCTTTACAACTTACGTCGTGTGTTGTCCCAAGGGTGTTAGAGTTAACCATGCGAATAAATAAAAAAATCAAACGAAAAATTGATAGTTAGCGAATGTTCAACTTTTTTTGCGAAAATCGTATAAAAATCCTTGTAACTTTTCAGAATTCAGCTTGTTTTTAGTTAATAGTGAAATAATAATAGTTATAAAAATGATAATTAAAACAATAATAAGGGTGAAAGGTAGAGAACTAGAGAAGCTAGAGAAATAACAACTATTGAAAGAAAAGTGCATGGAGCGAATCGGTGTGAACGTGAGATTAGTAGTTATCTAGAAAACGGCATTGTTGTGGACAGCAAAGATACTAAGAAAAGTACTCGGTCCTTGTAAGAAAAATGAAAAGATTAACCTGGGGACCCGTGGTGACTTGTTGCAACCCGCTCCCTAGGACTAAAAACCAGGTCGAACATATTTTCTAGCAAGGAATAGAAACATAATAATAATAATGATAATAATAATAATAATAATAATAATAATAATAATAATAATAATAATAATAATAATAATAATGATAATGATAATGATGATAATGATAATGATAATGATAATGATAATGATAATGATAATAATAATAATAATAATAATAATGATTATGATTATGATTATGATAATGATATTGATAATGATAATATTAATAATAATAATAATATAAACATCATTATTGATGCGTTCGGAGGATGGTCCAAGGAATTAGAACAAATAATGATGAATCTTGTACGTTGGTGCCCGATCAAAAAGTGTTTTGAACAAGATGCAGAAAGCCACTATATCATACTCGCTCCATATAGCACGTACATGTTAACCAAATATTACGTAAGCTGGAACTATGTTTTTGATGAACAGTTAAAAAAATGCAAAAAGTTATATTGAATTATAGAATCTTATAGAGCTTTTACTTTTTAATTATTAACATAGAAGTTTTTTAATTATCAACATAGAAGTTTTTTAGACATGTGACATTTATGAACAGTTTTAAAGACCGTAACTTTATAACGTTAAGTATATGATATTGTATTGCAAATAGATTACTTTCCTTTAGACAGTAATTAGGCTATGCGCCCTATACAGGTCAAATTTTGCATGCATACGTTTTATTACTGCATGTAATAATAATAATAATAATAATAATAATAATAATGATGATGATGATGATGATGGTGATGATGATAATAATAATAATAATAATTACAAAGGAAACCGTTTCTCAAGTTTTTGAGTGAACAGAAAAAATTCTGAGTCACTGACAGGAATCGAACCTGCAACCCTCTGACTCTACCCACTGAGCTACAGAGACTCACGTGGGGAGCCGAGTCACAGGATAAGTTCTTGTCTATTCCCGCTGGATGATAATGATAATAATAGAATGAAAAGTCTATTAATGCGTGATAGGTTTTGCAGAATAAACAATTCGCTAATAAATTATATATAAATCGGCTAGTTTTTTTTAAGCTTTGGTCGATTCTCGCATTTGGCAAAAAAAACAGTTGAACTTAAAGCAATAATCCACCAAAAACTAGCTTATTTCGGAAGATTTATCCGCCATTGCCGGACATGAGTTAGTTAACATTTGTTAACATAATGTGTTAACTCAGCGCGTCATGTTCAATTAACTCTTTTTAGCCGAAAAGGGCAAAAGTTCTTTGGAACTTTTCCGAAATCAGCTAGTTCTTGATCAATTCGCGCTAAGTTCAATTCTTCTTTTGCCTGAACCGGCTAAAATTCTTTCCTTACCTTTGCAAAGTGAGCCGCATTTGACAAAAAGCAGTTGAACTTCAGCGAGAATTAACCAAAAACTAGTATTTTTTGGCAGATTTAGCCGCCATGCCGCGCGTGAGATAGTCAACAAAGTTTGTTAATTCATGCGCGTCGTCTTCAACTATTTTGGCTAAAACTCTGTGGACCTTTTCCGAAATTAGCTAGTTTTTCGTCGATTCGCGCTAAGTTCAACTGTTTTTTTGCCTGGACCGGCTAAATCTCTTTCTAAACTTTTCAATGCGAGCCGATTGTTGAACTCAAGCCAGAATCGACTAAAAACTTTCTTATTTCGGGAGAATTAGCCGCGACACGCGCACGAGTTAGAACCGAGTCACGAGTTGATGTGTAAACAGCATCGTCCTAAAACCACAGAAAATTTACCCAAGCATCTTGATTTAGTCAATGTGAACCCCTCAAAAAATTAGGCTTTTCACAGATTCAAACTCTTGGGCCACAAAGCGTACGTAAAGTACTTACAAACTGGTGCACATCGGTCGATGTGCCAAAGCTTGAGCAGCCCTCCGCGGCATCCGCTGAGCAAAATATTGCGGCTCGGCAAGAAATCCAGAGAACAGACCCAGTCTTTGTGCGCGCCAGTCGCGTGCTGCATTAAAAAGGTAAACGTTAATAAGATGATAAAGAAAAAACCTTGACACTTTTCAGGTTAAAGCTCGTCCTGACAGAAAAAACGCACGATAAATTACGATATTGCCAAAAAAATCAGTCAGTCTTGTACTGATTAGTACAAAGGGTACATTACTTTTACTTTTTATCAGTGTATAAGAGGTATATTACTCTAAGTACAAAAGGCATGTCACTTTTATATTGATCAGTACGAAAGGTACATTTAGTATACGAAACCAGTGAGTACCTTTTGTGCGCTCTGATTGGTTCCTGGAACATTTAGTATACGAAACCAGTGAGTACCTTGGTTGGTGAAAGCCAAGTATATTCCGCACTATTTACTTTTTTGAGAAAACTGTCCTAATGGCGACTCATTTTGCGATAGTCTCGGAAGAGGAAATAAACACAAAAAGGGCAACAAAAGTTCCGATGTCTGTGTTGACAAATAAAAGTTGTTTTATCCCGAAATTTTCAAGAAAAAGTTCAATGATAGAAGGCGCGCGCTTGTTTTTATTTTTCTTACTTGTACGTAAAAATTTCAAATAAATCAATTTGGTTAAAGCTTAAAATTCACAAACTCTTACATTAATCTATATTTAAACAATTAAGCCTTCCAGTGTCGGTGCCTAGCAACAGGTATTTACCTCCACTTCGGGGGTAAATGGCTTGATATTGATTGACACAAAAGCTATATTACTTTGTATTGGCCAATACAAAAGGTACATTTCTTTTAAAATGATCAATACAACGTCAACTGCTTTGACATTAAACCAATGTAAAACGGAATCGTTTGTGTTTCCCAGCTCTTTTGGTTAAAATAACTGTGATACCAACAACTACTCACAAAATCTCTTAGAAGAAGCATTATCATAGAAAACAGGACTACAAGTCAAAAAACTGGCACTCAAAGACTGCAAGTGACTCAAGGCAGAATGCATATCAACGGTAATTTAAGTTAAGAGAATGAAAATGCAAATTTTTTACGAGTAGCGACTTTAGTATTGTTTTAGCATAGTGAATTAACTATGGTTTCAGAAGAAAAAGTTAAATATAATCCGTTCCAATTCGTGACCCGAGCCCTCGTTCTCTTAGCCAGTGTGATCTCCTTGACGACAATCACATGCCCCGTCTTCTCCTCTTGTCAAAGTACAAGCCAGATATAAGCAATGTTTACGTTATAACACAATTTTGTTGTTTTATTGTCATTTTTATACTGTCAAAATGTAAACAACCCCAGCAGACGATGCACTGAAGAACACTTTATTAACTCAAACAGACAACCAAAATAAAGAAAAACGAGAAGTCAGTAGGAATGTAAAGACATTATGTTGAGATCCCGGCAGTATTTTCATTATGATAACAAAAAGATAACAATTACAGTACATCTCAGCAGAAGAGGTGCGATTCGGAATGCTCTCGACTTCTCTAAATAAAATAAGTATTTTCTTATTAAAAAGATAGAAAATAAATATTTCTAAAACAATCTACATTAAACAACAGACACAAGAACTCAATTACACACTTCCCTTTCCCTGCTTTCGAATATTTGAAAAGTTTCCAATCCAGAGTTTGTTTGTTCGAAGATTTAACATTCTGCATGCACCTTAGTTCAAGCTAAGCAAGCAAAGGGCCATTGCAATAGGTTTCAACACGTGGTTTAAAAGTTGATTCCTGATGACAATAAAACAGTTTGACAAAAAAATATTAGGCCTCGTGTTCGAAATATTAGGGATATAGGGTAAACACTTGAAGCTAGGCATACAAAGCTCGATTAAAAAAACTGAAATTTTTAAAGTATTAAACTGCTTTGGGTTGTTTCAAAATCACTGTGTTTTTCCAAATGAAACTCCTCTTTAAAAGTGCCGGCAAACTCATATTATTCTGTTTTTGTAAAAACGTTTATTTCAGTGTCAAACTCGCAGCTTTGACAATAGAACAAAAGGATAGTATCCTTTTTCTAGACTGAACCTTGCTTTGACTGGACAATAGTTATTGTGATAAGTATCTGCAACAAATAAAACACCTAAAAAAAGTACGACTGTCCAAGAGTTTGACTGGGTAAGACCCATATGTGGAAGTCATCTCAAGTCTTCTATCTTATAACTGGCGAAATATGGGGTCAAGATCCATGTCGCATGTGACAATGAGCCCCAAGTTGGGCACAAAGAACGAGACAATCGACTGTTACCAAAAAACAAAGGCACCTCCCTTGGGGCTTTGAACATCACCCAAAATATGGTCTTCCATCAAACTAATTTACATGTCACAAGTTACTGCACAAGAATGCGTAAAGTAACTTGTAACCATTAAAAGTAAGCGCTAAGGTAAAATTGGTAGCTGGTATTATTCTTTGGAACTACTTTAAAAAACAAACTGAGCCTTGGCGTCTGTAGCCCCGGTTAGCTGTTTCAGTCTTATTGGATTAATTAGCCAAGAACCGCCAACAAACTCGGCTCCCCAAAACAGATGCATCTAAAATATCTCATGATCCTGATTTAGTGAGATTGGCTCAGAATCCCCAAACAGATAATATCAAGTAATTTAAATATTTCTGGTAATTATTGAGTTATCACTGTTTGGTAAAACAGGACAACCGTCTACTCTATAGTTCATCTCTTAACAACGTGTATCGGTTGTGACTTGGAGCCAACTTCCTGAACACGGTTTCAGGGGGGGAAGTCTTGCCAGAGCCAGTGCCTTGATTTCCACTGCCTGACTGCGGCTTCTGTGTTGCACCATCTTCTTTAGCTTGGCCATCATCACCTGGACTTTCATTAGTTGCTGTTTCTCCCTGTGTTCTGTCTTCCTTTTTGTCCTCCTATCAGCAAAATACGATATTAAGGTTCTAGTGACAATGGTGGTGTTGGTAATTACGATAATTGTGGCAATGATGATGTGGAAAATCAAAATTATGATGGTGATGCTGGTGATTATGATGATAGTGATGATGATAATGGCAGTGCTGGTGATTATGATGATAGTGATGATGATGATGTGGTTAATCAAGATAATGATGGTGATGCTGGTGATTATGATGATAGTGATGATGATGTTAGTGCTGGTGATTATGATGATAGTGGTAATGATGATGTGGGTAATCAAGATTACGATGGTAGTGCTGGTGATTATGATGATAGTGGTAATGATGTGGGTAATCAAGACTATGATGGTAGTGCTGGTGATTATGATGATAGTGATAATAATGATGGTAGTGCTGGTGATTATGATGATAGTGGTAATGATGTGGGTAATCAAGATTACGATGGTAGTGCTGGTGATTATGATGATAGTGATGATGATGATGGTAGTGCTGGTGATTATGATGATAGTGATGATGATGATGGTAGTGCTGGTGATTATGATGATAGTGATGATGTTAGTGCTGGTGATTATGATGATAGTGATGATGATGATGGTAGTGCTGGTGATTATGATGATAGTGGTAATGATGATGTGGGTAATCAAGATAATGATGGTGATGCTGGTGATTATGATGATAGTGATGATGATGGTAGTGCTGGT
>JAOBAT010027789.1:0-32268 GCA_026413305.1 Hydrozoanthus tunicans | reverse complement strand
ATAATGTCTAATATTGCAAACTTGTAATGTAAATTCATGACATGTTAAAAAGTTTGAGAATCCAAGGTTTTTTTTTTTTGCTACATGGCTTGAACTTTGCCAGGGTTTGAACTTGACACCTGCTACCAAAAATTAAAAATTATTTCATTTAATGAAAACGGGTTACCAGAGTTTTTGCATTGGCAGCTAGCTGGATACTACAAGATTGTGTAGAACATTTGCAGCTGATAAACAAAGAGTTATTGTTTCTAACAAAATGATAAACAGTTTGATGATTGAATGAAGCTTATCTGTTTTCTTGGACAATCATCTGGAAATGAGTGTACTCATTTTTGTGCACACAGCTACAGATGTAGTCATATACTGATTAAAGTGCATATGAAGTGAAAATTTTTATTACTTCAGAGGATAGACCTTGCTAAACAAGAATTAATGATGAAAAAAATTTTGCCGAAATCATTCCTGGTTCTCGAGATATCAACTTTTAAAAATTGCATCTGATGACATCACAAGTGGTTCTGACAATTTTGCTTTTTTCTAAAATCTGTAAAATTTGGGTGGGTTTGAGCCAGACTTGGACTGATGATCCACCTGCCTCAGATACATCAATAATCTAACTTTAGCTACAATACACCAAAATGTTACGGATTGGCAGCAGATTTTGAAAAAATGCAAATTTGTCGGATCCACTCAAGACATCATCAGATGAAAATTCTAAACACAAATATCTCAAGAACCAGGAAAGATTTTAGCAAAAATTTTTCACCGTTTTTTCTCATTTAGCAAGGTCTACCAACTGAAGTAAAATGCACTTTAAACGGTGAAAATATCTAAATGGCTACCAAAAATAATTTGCCTTCAAGCTACCAAAGTCTTGCCTGCTGGCTTCTTTATAAAGAAGGTAATTTCAAGCCCTGTTTGCCAAAATTAAACCAGGTTCTACGTGTAAAGACTCTAATACTATACAAAGAAGGGTATCAGGTAAGTTAGATTTAAGTCTTACCTGCCCACCTCGCCACAGCTTTATAGTAGGATATTTTGTAATTTGAAATTTATGTGCTATTGATGATTCAACTTCACAGTCTACTTTTCCCAAAACAAGACCATTCTGTAAAGGAAAGAATTTTTTGTTATATTATCATACTTCAGTATTAAGGACAAGTAACAAGGTCTGTATTCATTTTATGCACTTTTGATAACAAAGACAAAATTTCTTAAAACTATAACATTTAAACCTACTAATATTGGCTCACATTTTTCTTTTTAATACAAAAGCACTATTACATGTAAAGGGTAAAAATAGCATGGTTCTTTGATAAATGCTGGTTAAGTGAACAACTGACCATTCCACAAAAGATGGTGACCGTGACTTTTGCCACAATGTCTCGCAGACCTGACACCATTAGTTGATTCTGAGAGATGGCCAAAATTGGTGAAACTCTTTCTTGTTCAATACCACTTTAACAGTTTATAGACTATCTTTGTGCATCTTTATAGGCAAGTTTAGGTATTTCATGCGCTAAGAATTGTAGGTAAATGTACAGGTCACCACACTTTTCAGAATGATCAATGAGAATTTATACCACATGTACTATCCAAAAGGATTATGGCTTTTATATGTACAGTTGGTGTTGGCCCAAGAGATAGAAATGAGATAGAACTTGGGGTCCCCTACTGGCAAGGAAAAAACCATTCAGAGCTTTAAAACTAAAGTAAAAGAAAAGTAATTGCAGAGTGTTAGCTTCTCTAGCCTTGCGTACTGAATCGCGTTTGCTTTTAGTTATTTCGAGGGGGATTAACTGCATGTCTAAAGCTGACACTCTGCAACCAGACGGCCTTAACCTACGAGATGAGACTTGAGTTGTTCATTAGTTTAATTTTGTTTTTTTACTTCTGCCTTCATTTACTATTTTGCTCTACTCGTGAGTTCATTTTGATTTGTATTCTGCCTTATATGTCAATAAGCTACTCATATTTCACAACTGCCATAAATAATTTAAATTTGTAACATGCCAATTTTGTACTTCATTACCTGAAAAACGCTGGTTTGACCAGCTGAAATATAGTACTTTACAAAAAATTTATAACGTTGTGTCGAATATTTATCTTCTAACTACGTTTGTTTTAAACATTTTAAATCAACTTGATCTTTCCTGCGGATCCAACGTTAGCCGGCAAATTATTGTGTGGTTTTTTTCTACGAATCTTCCGTTACATAAAAAGTGTGCCAGTTTTGTGTAAGAACTAAATCCCTCATAAACACTTGAGTTCCATGATCTTAGAAACTTACTGGAAATTCTTCTTTAACTATATCTGAAGTTTGTTCAAACACAGGTTGGAGCATCTGGCTGAATCTACACCTGAGGAATGAAGGCATAAAAAGCTACTAAGTTATAAATTTCAGATAAATTATTGCCCAACAATAACTAACCCCTCAAAGCTGCCATCACACTAAGCTTGACTAGGTTACAAGTTTGTCAAGCCACTGCGCATGGACAGCAATTTCACCATGAAACAAAGGCAAAGTTGCAAGTGCGTAGACTTGTCCAGGCCTAAGAGATTGGTCCCTGTCTGGTTATTTTACACTTGGCAATTACCCGATTCTCAATCTAACTCAATAAATTAGGACGAGTTTGATTGCACTTGATTGTGTTTGACTGCTGAGCCAGATCATAATATGTTGTTAAAGTTCAGTTCTGTTTGTTGGCCAGTGGTCGAGCAGTTAACATTTTTGTCTCACAACCCTAGGGTCCAAAATTCAAGCCCCAATCAGACCACTGTGTTATGTCCCTGAGCAAGACACTTTACCCAACATGTTTCAGTCAACTCAGCTATTTAAACGAGTACCAGTTCTGCTGGGGGCTTAAACCTGTGATAGATTAGTGTCCTTGTCCAGAGTTAGGACTCCCATCCGCTTTAAAACAATACGAAAACCAGAAATAAATGCTGGCCTAATGAGTAACTTATGCTTGAGAAAGAATTCGGTTTAACTTAGGGTTTCTTATCCTCAACAGATTGAGAAGAAAGCTCTAAGGTTTTCTAAACTCAAGATTATTAAATACAGTTCAATAAACAACAAAGGCAACTGAAAAACTCCACAAATTTTGAGATAAAACAAACTTAGGCTTCAAAACAAAAAAAAAAGAACTATTGACCAATCTCGATATATAAAATGTAGAACAGTTATGGGATAACCAAAACACTATTCTTTTAAAAAAGGCAAGATTATCAAAAAGCTTTGACAAATGGACCTATACTCTGATTATACAGTAACTTAATATTGTTCATAAACGTATTTCGTTATTAACACAGGATATGGAACTAAGCTCGTTCTATTTTTCTAACTATCCCACTCAAGTTATTCAAAACATTTATATATTCATTCATTATTTTATACACTACGGAGTACATACAAGTGTACGTTTAAAAAATATTGAAGCGTTTTTTCTAAATCTTTAGTTTACTTACCAGTCGGCATAAAAATTCACAAACACCAACTTATTCTCAGCTGTTGAAACAAACATTCAGTAAGCCAATGATTCATGCAGTTAAATTATAATTATACGCCGGCCAAAGCGTTAGTAACGAATTGACCATTATATGATTTCTTCCATCACAAAGCGATATAAATAATGAATAAACATTGTACTTGGAAAGAAGACTTACCAATAGTTTTATCAAAATTGTCCCCCGTTAAAGTGACTACATTGTTGCAGTGCACAGGAGTAAACTTTATCAAGACCTGAAACGGTTCAAATCGATGAATTAGTGAAACTATTTCATAACACGCGTCAAACCATGTTTCTCACATCAGTTTGCAAGCCACTTTTGTATTTAGATAAGAATCGCTATGGTATACAAAGTCAGATTTAGATTATTGAAATAAATTTAATTGATGAATAGAAAAGATCAACTCACCGCTAAAAAGCATACAACCCACATCTGCATTTCGTAAAACATGTTTGAACAGAAGCAATTCAACTAGGAATTTCCCGTTTAATGGCGATCCTGATGAAAATTGTTTTTCTCCTTTGCACTCTTCCTGACACGGCAATCTCCTACTGGTCAGTTGTGCTCATGCGCCGTGGTGCGTTTACCTTTGCTGGATATGACACCACTGTTGATTGGACAAGACAAAACAATCGTGTGAAATCCAATGACGAGACCTTTTATAACTGCTTGGTCTCTCGAGTATTTTTCCTGTCGTCCGTCCAAAAAAAGAAGAAAAACTTGCTGTTCAAAGGCCGGATTTTTTGACACTGGGTTAAGGAAATAGTCAAACATATAAAAATGTCTTTATAAGAAAGGTGTGCTTTGCTAAAAAATTGC
Organism: Hydrozoanthus tunicans; assembly: GCA_026413305.1. Lineage (NCBI taxonomy): Eukaryota > Metazoa > Cnidaria > Anthozoa > Zoantharia > Hydrozoanthidae > Hydrozoanthus > Hydrozoanthus tunicans. The sequence continues at coordinate 27,939 of JAOBAT010027789.1, read as the reverse complement.
CCAGAACTTCAAACAATCCCAACTAGCCAATCGTAAGAACTGACACGTGTATATAACAGTAATCGGTATTTGATCAACCGCGGGCCCAGAAAAAAGAAAGCGAAGCAGTGGTTCAGTTCAAATCATTCTCCCAAACTGATATAGCTGACGGCATAATATGTTCTGAAAGGAACCGTTTCGTTGTAGATTTTTAAAAGTTATCTACTAAAAAAATTCTAATGTTTATAGCAAAAATCAATGGTTCATTAAAGTCTCAGTTTCTTCAGTTTTTGGACGAAGAGAAAAAATACTCAATTTTGTCTCTCCTCCAAAAAAAGAAGAAGACGACGTTAATGAACTCTTGTAGAAATTTAATCAAAACCTCAAACTGAACTCAAATGAGTTTATAGTATGTAGAACTACTACGCCTATTGAAGTGCTATCGGAAAATTGATCTGATAACGCTTATGTTGAAGTTAAGGGGGGGGATCTATTTGCTTCAGGCCGTGAAACTTCCCATTTCACGGCCTGAAGCAAATAGATAAAGAAACTGATATTACCGCTGAAATTTCAGTTCGAAAGTGTTGGCTGTTCTAGTCTAATTGCCGTGCATTAGGTTGAAAAGGTACAACAATGGGCTTTGCTGCATTTCAATATCCAGTTCAGAACGGTAACAAGTCCCCAAATTGCTGATAGATAATTGACATGCAATCAGCGATTCGACCATGGGAGCTTAATGCGTCTCATAACACGGAACGCCTCAGATGAGACCGATCAGTGAAGACCACAGCACAGCGCATGATTTTCGTCTAAACTACAACGAAAATAACTGAAGTGAGTATACGATCAGCTAAGACAATTTGGGAGTTGCTCCTCGTAAATAAATCTTTTTTTTTTTTTGCTTGGTCAACAGCCTAGATGTTTCAACGAGCAACCAAATAATATATGGCCGTTCTCCTTGCTATATTTTAGCCAGGTCGATTAGATTTTTTACGCTTAATAAACTAACTTATTTAGATGAGTTAAATCTAAGAGCTCCACTTGTTAAATTTTTATCTTAAAAGTACAAATTCTCTCATAGCCATAAAACTTAACCAGCAAAATAACATAAAAGCTGAAGAAGTTTTAACAGATAACTCCATTATTTAGTAAGGACCTTTCTTAAAAACGTAATTTATGAACATGCTAAAAAGCTTAGGAGCTATTTTGTTACATTATGGCACAAAATCGTGCATAAGTTCGCTAAATCAGTCGATCGTACAACTTTGTTTGTAACAAGAGTAAAAGACATGGAAATTTTACAAGAACAATTTGCAGGGCTCATTAGTTTCTTTTTTACTCTACCAGGCTTAATTTTTGTATATCAAATATCGAAGCTCGTGTTTTCTAAGAAACAAATTCGTGTGGTTTTATGTAGAGACTTTTCGTGGCTAGAATCGACAAAATATTTAAGAACTTTGGCTAGGCTCAAAAGTAAAACGCTTTTTTATAAAAATAAGTGCAGATAAGTTTTGGACGGTCCGTGCATAAACTTTTAACTTTCTAAACTTGTTTTCGGATTTAAGAATTATATTTGCCATAGTACTGACTATGTATACTTCGGTTGCAACTTAATTTCTTATTCAGAAGGGTACAGTTGCGAAATCTTAGTCGTTAACAAAACATGAAAATTGTTTAGTTAAATATTCGATGGATTCACTGTCTTATTAAACCGCTTTATTTCGTATCTTGCAAGGTGTGAATCAATCAATTTTCCAATTTTCACTTTACTTCTAGAATTTCGTGTTGCAAAACACGAAACTGACACTCTACAAAGTGGAAATCAAAAGAATAAATTCAGAAAAGAACCATTAAATTCGTCGGAACAATCAGCCAAGTTGTTTTTTGGAAACTTGTTTTGTTGAAAACTCAGAGTAGTTAAACAATACATACAATAAAGCTCTTTGTTTTTTTGACAAGATGGCTGGCATATACGGCAACACTTTGTGCAATTAAAAGGTGTGGGAGACAAAAACTTGTGACTCTATAGTTGGTAGTTCATGCTAGCACGGGCCATTCGTTATATATGCACGCACGCAAGGCAACCAAGATTTTACACTTTTGTTTTTCATCTATTTTTCTTTCAGGATGTATATGGTGAAGTGATTAACACCATAATGTCAATAATGGCGAGATCTTGTTTTACGAATGATAAAAACTTATAATTTTCGTTACTATATCTAGTTTTCACGTGCACGAACTAACCGAAAACATTTTTAACAGAAGTCCCACCTTCTCTTTTGCTACCAGCGGCTAATAAGAAGAAATATCAAACAACTATCAAAGTTGTTTCAAACACTTATTATCAACCCGCCAAGCATATCAGCCCACTGCGATAATTGACTTTGCTGCGGCGAACCTCTTTGTGTCTAATAATTGGCTGTGATAATATTAGAAGTCGAACCAATTAAGCGACTCATTTCTGAAACGGGTAACTTTCTTGATTTTGTAAGAACTGGTCATGCAACATGCACTGTCAACAACCACTGTGAGATTTTTAAGAAAGTGAGCGTCACAGGTTTATAGTTTATATGCTGTGTGACACGAAAAGATAAGGAGAAAACAGTGTTAAGAAGTTAATTTTGAATCAACATCGAACAAATTTCATCTTAATTTTCGAGAGAATGTCATTCATTTCGAATTCCGCTGAATTAGTCACGATTTATAATAGAGTAACATTGCGGTGAGGACTCACATTTATGCCATTAATTCGTTGGTACTTTAGTAAAAGTTTTACAAAAATTCGTCATCAAGATGGCAGTGAAACAGCTAATTAAACTTTTAGCTGAAATACACAGTGACACACTTCGATCGTTGTGACTGTTCCAGAAGTAAAAAGCGGTTCTACTTTTCGTGAAACCTGTCTCAACGGAAATTCAAATAAAGTTTCACGAAACCGACTTGCTGAAAATGGTTTTGCATCTTTGTTGTGCATGAGTTTCCTTAAAAAGTTTTAACGTGTATAACAGCGCCTTCGAAAGCATTGGATAAGACAATTAGCTAAAATGATATTTGATCTGCCAAAAATTACTTTCGATTAGTACTGCGACCATAAAGGATTATGGTTGCGTATGAGCCTAACTTTTCCTTGGCCTTTAATCGGAAAAGAGACGGACTAGATCGCTGGCTCATGCTGAAATTGTCGCACATAATTGGGTAAAAATATTTGATTGATGGAGCGTACAGTTGATTGGTTATATCGATTTCCGTGGCTTGCCTTACACCTGTTGACTACTGACTCTTCTATAAACTACTTAAATGAATTCATTTTTGAAATACTATGGCCAAAAAAGTGCTGTAGTTTTTTATTTTGAGTTCAGTCGCAACAAAACCAGTTTCTTTTAATGCTTTTGCAAAAGCTGAAAAATTAACTAAGTTATTTCCAAAATGTTAAAGAAAAGCTAAAGTTGTATCTACAAGTCAAACAAAATTTGAAACCGAATGTTGCACAAACAACAACAGAAGTTGTATCCATGGTAACTCCAACTTGGAGAGTTTATAGTTCCATCAACGTTCTGCCCGCTATCAATAACCTAGTTATGTGAAGACAACTCGCACTGCAAACTTACAAACAAATATATATAACGGCTAATTCACGCTAGTCTATCGTTGTTTCACTTGCATTGCGACTCGCTTTTTTTTTGAAAAAAAAAAGTTAACACCGAATTTGAGCTTGCAGTCAGCAAAATTTTTTTCTGAGTTGGAGGAAAAAAATCTAAGCAAATTGTTTTGGTTCGTTAGAGCAAATGCCATTATTCTCAGTAGTTCTAGATTTTATTTCTTTTATGCCAGTAAAGGGTTTCATAATGAATACTAAACTAAGCCGAATTAGAGTTCAGTCTTAACACAAAATGTTTTGTTATGCAGCGCTAGAGCCGGTAGATTACAAAATTGGCAAAACCAATTTTCTCAGAGAGTTTAGTCAAATATTGATTTTACGATTGACAAAGGTGTTTGGTAGAAGAACAAAACTCAATTGGACAAAGACCTTTTTTGAGCTTGTATTGTAATGTAAGGCCAAGGTTATGTACATTTGCATTTCAGTTTCAACTTTTTCGTAAAATGGAAGAAAGTTGTGTAATCGCAAATATCTGCTACCCAAATTTTTTCCGATGTTTTTCATAGTTCTCATGTTTTCCAATACCGTCAAAATGCGGGGTTTTGTTTCGTTTTTATTTAACCGATATCGGAACCGGTAAATGCAACTATTATTGGGTATTATTGATTTCAATTGATGATTGTCGAGCAAATTCATGCAGTGACATTGTATCTCAAAAGCCGTCTGGCTATCACTTCGGAATGAAATGTTGGCGTGTCGGATTTTTGCCACAACATAAAAACACTATCCAGCCATTGGCTGAAAAAAAGCAAGCTCTCATTGTTCGCTCAATCAACTAATAACAAGGAATTTGTATCGATAAGTGGGGATCATGAATCTTTGATAACTTCAAACGAATTTCCATTTACCCTCGGTCACTCAGCATTAAACTTAAACGGTCATAGCTGGGCTCATATCAGCGCTTACAACTGTGCAAATAATTTTGCTCCAAGCGGCAAGAAGTTCATTACAAACCGTCATTCGAAAGACTGTTGACCATTTCTGCAGCCGGTGTCGTTATAAATTTGAAAAGGAACTTGTTTCGCACTTTGCAGCTTTGCAACTGCCTTGTCTACTAATGCTTGAATGTTTGACGGGACCGGAGTAAAAAGAGTCGGGCGCGAAGTTAACACAACATGTAAAGCAAGATGTGTCGGCACATTGTGGCTTCGTTCAATTCAACACGGAGATCGGCGACGACATAGTTCAAAGAAAGTTGACAAAAAATTTCAACTAAAAAGGTAAACTATAACTAAGATACGTGAGGCTTATCTTATTGACGACAGCTGCAGAGATCTATAAGCTCACAGATTTCAAGTGTTAGATGTTTATCGGTTGACATTGAAACTTTGACAAACTGTTTCTCAACTTTCATTGTTAAATGTTTAATCCGAGAGTAAAGCAATTTGATCTATGGTTCACTACAGTTTTAGCCAATTTACAGCTGAATATTTGCGCAAATTATTAACAAAATTAGCCTTCATTCAATAAAGATGTTTGTTTTTTTTATCACACAGCTAGGAGCTGAAGTTTGGCGAACTAAACAGCGGGAAAAGTTATTGTTCGCATAAAAATGTCTTTTTCTTACAACAGAGAATTGGATCAACTCCCTCTTCTATTCTTGTTTTATCGAAACAAAAACTTTTAGCGGGAAAGAACTAATGAACTTTAGGAATAATATGATAACATTGATCAATTATACAAAACAGTAGCGAAAATAAAATGCATGTTTTTTGTTCTTTACACAAATAGCCTAAACATTTTTTTCTTTTCAAACTTTTGTATATTGTTTTAGAGCAAGGAAATTCTTCTTGTTTTCCTGAAAGTTGACAAAACCCTTGTTGACCTTTAAAGGTATCAAAAACTTTTATCCTTTGCGTTGATTTTATAAAAATATTTTCCGACTAACCGTTTGATCATTGATTTTGGTTGAACTTTTTAACAATACAACTCATAGCATCGGCGAAACAAAAAAGATGTTTTTACGTATCTAAATTATTTATTAGCGCCAAGGAACATTCCAGTTCACAACTTTCATGTGTTTAAAACAGGTGTAATTTGAGTAATCCAAAGGTCAACTAGTTTTTCCCACTTTTTCTTTACATTAGTTGCCTGACAGACATTGAAGAATGGTGATTTTGTCAGCATCGGGAAATTCAAAACGACTTTGAAACCTTGATCTTTGTTAATTGCTACGTTATCTATTTACTTTGCTCACTGCAACTAATATGGACTCAAATTTCCTGGTTGTAAATACCGATAGAAAGCGTTTATTAAATTTATCAATAGTTTACGAAGCGGCCTTTTCTTTGCGCATCGTATTTGAAAATACAGTAAAAGCCTGAAACGCCGACACTTGACGACTGCGATGTTCGTCTTTTTTAAACATCAGATAAAATGATCTATGCAAATTTGTCCCTTTACTTACGGAGTGAAAACATCTCTATTTTCTAGCATCTAATTATTTTAACTGAATGCTCCGGTAAAGATTAGAGCTGCTAAGAAAACTTGACGAACGAATGCCTGGCAACGCGAGGTGACTCACAAACCAAGTTCTGACGTTGAATTGACCGAAAACCGACTCTGCGCTAACTTTTTCTTAAATTTTGGCCAATCTCGTTGTTCTTACAAAGTTGTTCATATAAAAAAGTGTGTATGCGACATTATTCCATTACCGGTTTTCCTACAGAACTAACACCGATTTTAAGATAATACAGCACACAATACATAACCCTAAGGGTTGTACATATCCGTAAAGTTCATGTTAAAGAGTATCTCTTATCGGTACTCTCCCCCACCCCCTCGGGCTCGACACATATGGATCTTTAGTTTTTGAACCCAACTCTCACATTCAACTAAACATTTTTACATTGGTTGTTTTTAGGGGGAGCCAACAGGAGCGACCAGTGCAGCGAAAGCACCAAGCCAGTGGGTAAGTTTAAAAATTTAGTTGAATACTTTGTTTGGGAAAAAAGATTTTTTTAATAATTTAGGTCACAACAAGAAAATTTTATCATTTTTCTGGAGGCTAGAAAACTGCTTTGTCATATAACAGTAAAAACATCCATAAACACTTTTAGGTCACCACAAGAAAACTCTATCATGTGTTAAGGGCAAGAAAATTTCTTTGTCATATTACTTTGAAAATATCCCAAAATAGTTTAGCTTACAACAAGAAAACTTTACCATGCATTGAAAGCAAGAAAATAACTTTGTCATATTCATTCGAAAATTTCCTTTTAGTAAATTTAAGTTCGTTCTTAGGCCCTGTTTATGATCCCGCGCTAGAGGGTTGGCCCTTGCATCCTGGACACTGCTTGACTTGCAAGTTAATGAGGTTTTGGACCCGGAATAACCTTGCCCTTCGTTTACATGAATACAGGGCAAGTTGGTTTGAAAACATAAACACTACTGACTAGAATCGCTCTCAGGTTCAGCTTGTGCCGGTAAGAAGGGACAAACTGTCAACACGCTCTTTTTTTTAATTTTTTTTATAAGAACAACTTTATACGAACAACGAGGCTCAGATTGGCCAAAATTTAAGAACAAGTTAAGAACAAGCTGAGGCTCGAGGCTCGATAGCTATTTTGAAACTTTACCGAGCTTCGTCATTTAACTTATAGCAATACAGAAATGATTTGCAGTTTCTCTCTTTTAATCAGTTATTGCTTCAAACTACTCGCAGCACACGTATATATACTTGCCGCGAAGTTAGTCCTTACAATTGGTTTTCCAATACATGTATTGCAATACCTAAGGCTCAGTTTTTATTTGATTTAAACCACATTTAGAAATAAGAACAATTTGAGGCTCAAATCGCCAAAAAACTAAGAACAATGAGCCGCGGAAAAAATTGTTGGTTCAGACTTATAAAAAAAAAGCGTGTATATGGAGAAAGATGTTTCGCGTGGAAGAGATATCTCACCTTGGCTTCAGCCGAATTGACTCGTGTACCCAGCCGCTCTAAGCGGGACACAGTCTACATGGTTAGCCGCATGCTATTTATAAAGAACTGTATGAAAGTTGTCTCACCCCCAGTAACTCGGATAAGTAAGATATCCTTTCGTCCCGGGACATCCTTGTTATATAAACAGTAGCGAAAAACATCTGTGTATCGTAATTTCACGTGTGAGAAAAACTATACGGGACAGCATTAATTTGGAAGTTCTTGCCGATGGAAACTAAATACCTACAGCGCGTGAGCCAACCATGAATGAAAAGTGTCGCGTTCTTTTACAAAGTACTTCTCTGGTACAAGAGACAACCCGGCCAACCGAGGCGAAATATCTCTTCCATCCGGGGTACATTTCTCTATATAAACAATTTATTCCTTCTTCTTGTGACAACTCTATCCCGGGTAGTGTTTAAGTTTAAGGCGGGAGTAAACCCAAAGCGCGCTTTGTGGCCATTTTTGCTCATGATTTCTTACGAAATCTCCGTCCATGATTTGATACTACAAAATCGTATCACTTATAGCACAGATGGTAGGAAGAGGAATCAAATTGAATATTCTAAGACTTTGGATGAGTTTTGCGTTGAATTTTAGTTTTTAAAGACTGGTATTTTTAAAGAAAAATTTGAGCTTTTTTGGAAGTTGGAAGTTGATATTTGATGTAAATTCGCCAAACCGTTCTCAAACAAAAGCTGTACTAGTCCCTTGCCAGGAAGGACGGTTTGCTGATTTTACTCAATGTTCTTCTCATTCAAATATCTGGGCCTGTGGGGTGTGCTGAAGTCGGATCGAATTTAGCACGGCGTTTGAAATGGGCCTTAATGTTACTTTTATTAGCCGCTTTACGAATATTTGAGCATTCTCTCTGACTTGGTGATCAAATCGCAAAGTTGAAAACTCGTACTCGGCGAAATTTCTCTTAGTCAAAACTAAGATCGACCAAAGCTATAAATACTTTTTCCGTGTTTTTTTTTTTTTACAATATAACAAAAACAGCAGCTTAACTCGACCTTGGAAGTTTAAATAGCTTTGGCCGGCACCACCTGCTTTATAACAGTCTTAATTATCTCTCTTCTCGCTAGAAATAATAGGAAGATATTCCGGCTCGGTAAACAGACGGCGACGGGGGAGGGGCAGGTTTTTAATTTTCTTGGAGGGTTCTTTAGTGTTTCGACTCGCAATCATGCGATTATTACTTAATTTCAGTGGTCGGTAAACTAGTAAACTTGGGTTAATATTTTTCTAAGCTCCAAATCAAAGTTCTCTGATAGTAAAAGGAAGAATTGCACTGAAACCAAAATAAAGACGAACACATCGACAAAACACTTTGACATTTGCCCGATTTCTGTTCATCGTAAGATTAGCGGTGTAGCAAAGGGCTTTTCACGACTCATTAAAATAAATTAAAATAAGCCTACACTTGTTGCATTGCACAAACGCCTACAATCGTGTAAATCAATCAATACCGATGTCAGTTAATAATCGTGCGGGCATAATAAAGATAAACATATCGAGAAAACTTATTTCTGGGTGATAACGGTCATCTTCAACTACAAATGCTATATAGTTCATACGCTAGTCGATATAGCGGTAGATTAATGTTCATCAGAGTTTCCAATTTTTAAATTTAATAAACCAAAAAATCGGTTTAGTTTCTCTTCGGCACAACTGTGAATCTTTATAAACATTTACAAATAAAATATCCTATTCTTAATTTCGTGTTTACTTGCTCTTCTTCGCTTTTATACAAAGGAGAATATGAGAATTTTTGTTTGACCTATGTAACTCATGATAAAGATAACTTAAACTTTGGATTAGAATTTCTAAACATGTGACAGTGTCTTATATGAGAATTTTTGTTTGACCTAAGTAACTCATGATAAAGATAACTTAAACTTTGGATTAGATTTTCTAAACATGCATGTGACAGTGTCTCGAGAAAATTCATATACGGAACAAGTTCTAAAGTTTAGCTTATCATCTCCGTGAAACTCTCGCATTTGAAAAATGGTTTATGGAAAAAAATTTAGATAAAAAACTAACAAATGGTTCACACGGAATGGTTTGATTTTTTAATCACACGAAAAGCTGTTTACAGAATGCAGTTTGTAATTACTTTTAGCGCGGAACTCGGTCACCTAAATTATCTTCTCTTGCTCTTCGTTTCCGCGGCTAGGAAAATAGTCAAAGTCGTTACGCGCTATAATTATGGCAGTGTGTCGGTTTTCGTAGTCCTCAGTGGCAGGTGAGCCAAAATTTGAATTATCTTTTGCTGCTGTTGTATATCAAAATCCGAGTTAGCCGAACAAGCAAAGTACAACTTAATGGATCGATTTTCATTCATTTTGATGTACCGAGTGACGGAAAACCGTTCAAAACTAAGATCTGCTTTAAAATGAAAAGCCGAAAGGCGATTGAAAAAGCTGCTAGAATTAGGCATAACCTTGCCGGCTGCCGACACCAAACTTCGGGTCGAAACAAAGTCGCGCTGTTTCCATGATAACTATGAATATTTCATGATATGGAGACAAAAGCGCGATTCTTTTGAGTATTTCTTTTCTATTATTGATATACAACCCGACTTCAGCGCTTTTAACGACAAACTAACGCAAATTGACTCACTTCCAAGTGTTTGGGTTTTTAACTGACCAATCTATCGTTTATTTTTTCATTTGTTCATCTACTTTCGATATTTTGTATTAAGTTTTGCTCATAACAGTTAAACTACAACCCAAAGCGTTTATCAGACAATTTTTTAATTGTTTGGCTATTTCGTTTCTAAATAAATCTAAACTGAAACTACCGTCTCTTTAAGTATGTAAAACACCCTCAGAAACAAAAAATACAATTTTACGATGGATTCCAGGCTTTGAATTTAAAGATGTAAATTACGCGACAACGGATTTCACACAGAATACGATAACTGGAGGTTTCTTCGTCAATTATAATGAAAACCAGCGCAGAAAGTCAGAGAAGATTGGAGTTTTAAGATTTGATTTAACAGAGATGAATATCATATTTGGAAAATAAAAATTGTCTTAAAATCGAGGTTTGTAGGAAGAAAATGTAGTATTTTTTTCGAAGTTAAATTTAAGTCGGATAAAAATGAGTTAGATTTGCGCTTGTCTTGCAAGTGTTTTTTTTAAAAAAAATCAGTTTTGTAGGACTTAAGGAGTGCTGTTGATATCTTGCGTTGAATGGACTCTATAATATCCGCAATAACAACCGTAAACTCCATGCCTGGCCCATGCACCCATCTCTTCGCCAGGGATGTTAATTCTTAGAAATGATGAATGCAGAACACTTGTGATTAAAATCCATAAATTCATGGAGCATTGAAACTTGAATTAAACTACCAAATCACTAATGAAGATGTGTACCTAACGATTTCTCTTGTATTTTGTACTGCAAATGAGAAGTTTGCTGAAGTTTTTGAGACAGTACTGAATTGCATAGCTATTAGTATGTAACTCTTTTGTGAAATGCCGATTGGCTTATTTGTGGCCAACGCCGGTCTATTCCTTGTTTTCTAGAAAAAAAATTCTACAAACAAATGATTACTATTGGACAGAGAGAAATTGCTTTTCCTCTTTCGTTGATATTTGTTTTATTATTAATTGCGTCCATGCTTGATGAACAAATTCGGCGAATACACGGTCGCTGCTCGCAACAAAACTAATTGTATTAAGTGCTACTTCGAGCTTCAAATTAGTTCAAATTAAACCAAAACGTGTTGAATAAACTTTGATTTGAACACGGCAAAGCATCCATTGTGAATTGTATCAAGGTTAAAGCAGACATAATCGTTACAGCATTTGTTGAACTTGTGGTTGAGTTTATTATCCAAAGAAATTTTAGGTAAGTGGCCTTGATAGTTACATGCTGTTACAGAAGAGTTGTTTTCCAGAATCAGCTTAAAACAATAATTGTTTTCTTTTTCAGATATTTGAAAAGCAACTAATTTCAAGCAAGGATGCTCTAAAGACGTTATGAAAGGCGATCACCATACGACATTTCATTTCAAGTGGGAATGTTACTTAATCATTGAATAGATATCGATATGTTTGAAAGTTTTAGCAAAAGAGTGCAACATCGCTGCAAAATTGCTCTACATTTAGCTGTTGTCTGTGGTAAGTGTCGGTTATGCTCATTTGTTCCCGTTATCTTGGATGCATATTCTTCTGTGTTGATGTACCTTATACCGGAACTCGGCCGTTTTCGGTTTAAAACGAATGGCGAGAAATTTATACAAATAGTTGAAGGATTTTATATAATTTTGTCCGCTTTGTTTACCTTTTGGGACACGTTATTGATAATTGATTTACAAAGAACGAAGTATTACACACAGAGTCAATCATCGACATTGAATCCCAAAATCTTAGCAAAGAACGTTGCAGAACTTGGTAAAGAAATTGCCGATTTCAATTTATCACGTTTGGTTCACTAACGGACAACTCGTAATACAATCAAGTGTATCGGTAGTTCATTTTCATACCCAAAGGTGTTTACTAGGTTGAACTTGCCGATAAAACTATAATGGGTTTGACAAGCCCCAAACATGCCCCCCTACAGTGCAGTAAATTGAGGGACTGTTTCTTTGCTCTAGGCAGACGCCAAAATGTTTAATCCCGTTATCGGTTTTAGTAAGTAACTATCCTGGTCGTCAACCCATGCAGTACAGATAATGTGTAAAAGCATTACTTTTTTTACCTTAAAAATCTTGAACTGAATTTCCAGGTATTTCTTTTATTAATTTAAAAATACAATTGTTAGCAGCAACAATTTGAGCCGCAGTCGTCTTCAAGTTGGAAAAACTAGCTAAAATTTGTCGCGGTTAAATTCTACTTATATTTTACTTTAAAAATTTTTAATTTCCAAATATTTCGTTTAATTAACCTAAAATAACATTGTTAGCAGCCAAAATTGAGTCGTAGTCGTCTTCCAGTTGGAAAAGCTCGCTAAAGTATATAAGAAAACCTCAAGTTCCCCCAAGATAAACCAACTTATGATTTTTTCAAGGAAAATCGTTTAAAAGAAGGTTTCCCTTTTAGACCTCTTTAAGCCAACTAGAGTGAATTGCCTACTGATGAATAAAAGTGTGGATCCAAGCAAAATGAGCCTGCAATCAGCGACGCACTTAACCACACAAGATATACTTGGCCTGTTCGGATGATTTCATTAAACTGAAAAAAAACTTCGTATCGAAACCGTTTAACTCTGTTTTCGCCTTTCTAAGTTTCCTAAAAAAGTTATTTGACTCTTAGTTATTCACTGTCATCTTTTAATATTTCAAAAGCATTGTCGCAGTATTCAGTATGGAGTCATTTCCTCGTATAGCCTTTCCATGCTGGCACCTTGAAGACCAGGTCCACATGTAGAAAATTGTCTGTTGTGTGTGTTATAAAGTATTCAACCGGAAGCAAACTCAGTTGTTGTCTATGAGTTTAATCTGAGGCTTCTGAGAGTACAACTGGTTTCAAATCCAGCTTGCTAGCTAGGTCTCTAACAGTCTCAAGGGTTCTGCAATCCGTTGCGCGCGCTAAAGTAGAAACTATGTAAATCTGCATGCAATAACTCGCAAGTAACGTAGAGGAAAACGTAAGCTTTAGCTTTGAATTTTAAGCAGTTTGGACAGCAACAACTACAAACGATATTTCTGGGTTTATGTTCTATAGATTTACTAAGTTAGAGAGTAGTTGGTTTGGCGGCAGTGTCTGCTAGTCTGGTCTTCCTCATTGAAAACGTTGTGATTCAGTAACTGCACAAGTTAACGCAAAGCAGATGTTTTGCCTAATTTCAAAAGCGGCTGTCCTCCTCTAATGAAGATGTTGTGCTTTGAACCTTTTCAATTTTTCGAAGTTGTTGTTGTCCTGGCTGCTCAAGATTCTTTGTAGCTCCATTATTTGTTAGGTTGTACGTCCAATAATAATCGAAGAAGAATATTAAGGAGAAAAGAGTAAAGGAGTAGGTTTAAAGAAGAAACTGAGAGTGAAGAGGGAAAGGGTGGAGGATGGTGGAGTGGAATAGGAATTGATGAACAAGGCAGAGTGGAGGAAATAAGAGAAGGTGGAAGGTGTTAATGGAAAGTTGTAAACAAGCAACTAGTGGAGGAGGAAGGGGTAAAAAGGAGAGCGAAAAGGGTTAACGGAGAAAGAAGTGATAAGTTAAGAACTGAAGATGTGAAGGATCAAGAGAAGAAAAAGAAAGAGGGGTGGATAAATGGGTGAAGAAGAATGGGCGATTGGTGAGGTAATTAAGTAGGGGTGAACAAGGTAGAGAAGAAGGAGGAAAACAAGTGAAGGTGGAAAATGTTAAAGAGAAAGTAGTGAATGAGGATTGAAGAAGGAAGGGTTAATGAATGAAAGAGGAAGGATTAATATATAATGGAGGAAAGAGTGAAAAAGAAAGAAGCAAGGAGAAAAGAAGAAAAAGAAAAGGGGTTGAGGGTAAAGTAGGAAGGGATGAAAAAGTGGGGTTAAGGGTGAAAGGAGGGACGAATGAAGCGGTGTAGAAAGAAGAAAGGGAAAGACAAAGATAAGAAGAAGACCTTCCGTCAGTTTCCTTAGGTATAAGCTATGAGCATTATTCTAATTACACAACATTTACGTTCAACATATTTGCTTGCCGCTAATAACGTACTCGTTTACTTCTTTTCTTGTTAATGGATCATTATGGACATCAGTTTTTGTTCTTCATCAATACTGTGACTGTAAGTATGTGTCAAGCGACATTTCATCCACTTTGTGCACAATGATCTTCATGCACCTATATTTTTTTCTACTTGCAAAATAGAAAAAGCTTCTAACTAGTCATTTATGCTTGCCGCTAAACGGTTTAGTCCAGAGATCTAGATGAAGTAGTGATGAAAGGTTGTTGATCGTATACGTAGAGGATACCTTGTGGATTGTTTTATTGTTATTGTTCAAAGTTGTAGATTGCAAGAAATTTAAGAAGATCGTTATCATTACATCGTTACATCAAATAACTTTTAAGAGTTTAGAAGTCATTACCTATAATTTCCCCATAGTTTCCCATCCCAAGTGTGGGACCTAGCCCCCCCCCCCCCCCTGCACACACACCCATGTGTGCACATACCCCTATTAACACTAACAGACATCCTTTTAATAAAGGTCCTAGTGGTTCCTGCTGTTTGTCGCTTAACTTGAACATTTGATCAAACGAGCAACTGAAAGCCTTGAACTTGCCACCGACTTACACATTACGCGCCTAGAATAGTGATCTAAATAATTCGCATGCGCTGATGAAAGTGAAAGACACTTTCAATCAGAATTCAAATTCAGAAATTCAGATGCAATCCAGTGTTTACTTACTAATTGGAAAGGATAGGGTAAGAAGGCTTGATACAGTAAGTTCTTGAGCAATCTATAACAGCAAATCTTTATTACCTAGTTTTTCTGCTTTTCTTACTACTAACCCATTTTAGCACAGATTGTCAATGTAGGTACTATGGAGTATGGTCTCTGTCGGACTTTTCCACTTCGTGTCAGTACATGTAGTTAATTTGAAATTTACTTTGCTAGGTCTTTTGGAAACGCGAGAGTCTCTCTCCAGCGACCAACCATTACTGGGTGTGTATATTCTCACGCTCCTGCATGCATCTCTTAGTGGTCCAGTGGTGTCTGTATAAATAGCTCTTTATGGCCCTTGCAAGGACACCACTGGAAAATGTGCAACCGGTCTAACGTACCAACAAAAGCATGCTTAAACTACAATAACCTGTTACAAACTAATGCCATGTATCTTGCGGCTAAATTTCCTCATGAAACTAAGCTGGATGTCAGAAGCATGTTATGACCCAGTTTAAGGTCAAGCTACTTAAAAGGCACTTGATTCCAAGCATAATATATTAAGTTATACAATAGGGTGCACCTTGATATTTCTTGCAGGTTCTCCTTGAATACCTTTAGATTCAATTGCTTGATTTCTGTCAAGCGCATATCTTCTCACTACTCATTATACTTGTTTACTGGCTGTTTCTTTATTAATTGTACGCACTGCTTTGTCCTACATCTCCAGTCGGATTCCACAAGCATTACGTTAATGTTCTTGTTTGACTCTTTCTGAATTCTGTGGTAACTCGTGCCGTTTTAGTTGTGCCGTTCTGAGGAGGCACAACAAGGCCGAAACAGCTGTCCAATCGCTGTTGACACTAAGGCTCGTACTATTTTTAGGGTCTAGTGGCCAGCTTTAGTTCCTCTATCCCGTGGAACCACAGGCTATTTCATTGGATGTTTCTATATCGTTAACACGCATGCGCGCATGCAAAAATGTGGATTTTTACTTTTCATACAAGATTCCATTACCCCCTTTAGTTCGTTAGTTTCGCAAATAGTTGCGTAACTTGAAGGCAAAATCGAACCAAAATGGTATTAAAACAAGAGCAGCAAAATATAAGTTTAACGATAAAAAAGGTGATCGAGAGTTGTTTATACGAGGGTTGAACTTCGTTCGTTGAATCAGAAAAGCGAAACCATGCTTGTCTACAAGTCTTTTCGCATGTGAATTTCCTAAGAAAAACATTTAAGATAAGGCCGCTTCGCTCAAAGTAAGACACGCATTAGCAATGAATTATGCAATGTGAAACCCTCCGAAAGAAAACTAAAAATTCGAGGTTTAACTAATAGATCGAGAAAGACCTTAAATTTGTAGAGCGCTCAACTTTGATCCTTGATTAGAAGAAAGCCTTTGTTGGCTCTTTGTATTCTAACTTACTAAGGCTCTCCTCTGTCTAATTGAAAATTAAAGTTCTTAATTGGTTGTTTAAAGGAGATACAGCTTTGGTGGTTTGCTTTGTTTCAGCATCCTTGCGGCGTCCTTTGGTGGCCTGGTTTCTTCCAACCAAAGTGTTCCGCTTTTGTGCTTTTGTTATGCATTTACGTAGCACAAACTATCATTTCTACTGTTTCAAAAATTATCAAAATGTAAGAGGCCTTGACCTTGTGCTAATCCCACTCAATAAATTCATAAAAAGTTTAAGAATTCATGAGAACCTTTACAAAAGACTAGGAATTCCTTGAAAGCTTCTCTACTTTATACAGCGTGGGTTTCACTCGTTGAAACGCTTCGTTCGTTAATCTAATTACCAAACAAACACACAGGAACTATAACGTTTTCCTAAAAGATAACATCATGTTAGATATTCTTACTATGCCACTGCACTCTGATGTTGGCCGCAGCACCGTGATTTGCTCCTATTAGTGGTGAAATTGCTTTGTTTAGGACGTTCTTTGTTGATGCTGTAGATCGGCAAATCTTGGATTATACCCCGTTCCAGTTGTAAGGCCTAACTCGAATCTATATGTTGTAATCTCACATATGCCACTGAAGGACAACACTCTATGCATGGCTATTACGAGGGTCGGGCCGAGCTGTACTGTCCTTAAAATCCCACGACCAAGCTCCCAGCTGGCCCCGTAGCTCAGTTAGGTAGAGCGATGTAGATCTGTTCGAATCCCACCGAGGTCAGAGTTTATTCTCTTTCCTTTGTGTGGGTTTATGGGGTTCTTTGTTGGTGCTGTAGATCGGCGAAGTTAACTTGAGTTATACCCCGTTCCAGTGGTAAGGCCTCACTCGAATCTATATGTTGCAGTCACACATATGCCACTGAAGCAAAACACTCTAAGGTTATTGGTGAGTTTGACTGAATGTTAAGGCCGTCATACACTAGACGAGTTTTCGTCTGCGACGACAAGTTGGCTGTGTCGGGCAGTTACAGACAAAAATCAGACACGATGTTGTCGATAATTCATCTGAGCTAATTCGCGCATCAGTCAGTGAGAAAAGAAATTGCACGCATGTGAAAAGTGAAAAGTACTTCGTGCAACGTGGTTGGGGCACTTTACCGATAAAACTGCCAAGAAAAAATTGGTTAGATCGTTGTGAGCTACGATTAGATCAAATTTAAACCAGTCAAAAAATTCGGAGCCTTCAGTAGTAAGCAGTAAACACTAGGAACAAATCTTCTTTACTTATTTATTCTTTCTATTATTAATTCTGTTTTATTATGATTTTCTATGCGTTCCGGTTTTGGAGCATCTTTATGGTTTGTCATTCTTACAATTGTAACGTTTCTCACAAACCACAAATTATTTTTAAAAATAGCTCACTTAGACAAAACTTCTTCAATTATAGGATATCTAAATACCGGATACTTGGATTCATTGTGTTATCAGATGTAACGTCTAAGAGTCTAAAGCAATCTTGCCAGATTAAATTCATGTCAAGGAATCAGCTACCAACAGTTTGAGACTTGATGAAGCATAAAAATACTCTATCATTAAAAAATCATTAATTTTTGTTATTTATAAGCAAAGCAAGTATTTTTGTTGAACTGCCATTCAGCCGCCTTCGCAGTTTGTTCAATCAGCGCGAGCTCTTTCGCTTCTTACTTTGGAAACAACAATGCTTGTTATGTTCTGTGGTTTCCTTTGAAACTACATGAAGATTTCAAGTTGAATACCGAGACATCTGTGTTTTTCCTCTTAAGAAAAAGGTCTTAAATAGTTACTTTTCCCAGTTGATAAGTTATTTTGTAAAACACTGTAAGTCATGAATCGCATTGGGATTTATCTTCTGTTGGTCCACTCTCTTCTGCCTCACCAAGGATACGTCTTTAAAGGCAAGATGTTTACACTGCTTATAAACAATACTTTCATTCAGTACCACTAGGCTTATCTTTTTTAAGATACTCAATTTGTCTGGTACTTTGTATTCCTTTAGTGGCTTATCTCTACTCAAGCAGTATACCAAAAGTTGGTCTGGTCTCTATAGGTTATCAATACCAAGCAGTTTTCCCCGTGGTCAATTAAAAGTTCAAGCAATTGGGGGCTTGAACTTTCTTCATCAGGAGACACTTTCTTTTTTGTTATTACTTTCAAAAATGTTTTTACTTTTTTAGTTCTCTATAGTTTGCATGATTATATTCCTTGCTGCCGCTCAACACTGACGCGAGTACCCAAATTTTGGAGGATTTAGCGTTAGTTCCCTGACGACCTTATGGGCGTTTTTCTTGAATTTGGTGAAACTATTACTGATCATGAGTTACATTGATTGGGTTAACGGGAATGGCCTTCAATAACTCCATGTTACTTGAGTCTTATATGCTTTAGTTAAATGCATGTGATCTGAATAACATTCATCTTCAAAACTTTCTGCATGGATTAACTCTCATTATCTGCATTATTGCGAAAACTGTTTCTTACTCGCGAACTGTATCGCTTTTGACTAATAATCTCTCTGGAAAAGCTTCTCGGATCTCCTGAAAAATATTATTAAGGTTTAAAAAATTCATGGAATCATGGAATTTCTGAACAACGTTCACCATTTACTTTTTAATGTTCCACTTTGGCTTTGTCAGTAGAACTATGACTCCCTTGTCGAGGGTTGAACATTTGTGCGGACGTTCTTTGATTTCGCCATACCGTCCATGGACGGGAAGGTTAAGCCGTTGATCCCAGCTACTGGTCTTCATTTAAGAAGGACATATTGTATCGGTAACTAGAGAGTAATAATCTCTTCTATATCCTGGGGTTTCTGTCTTTTACCGTTGCCCACTGCAGGGCTTTCGCTTGTACTTGCGAACCAAATAAGTCAATCTTGTCAACAGCATAGCTGTGAGGCCGAGGTTTGCTGGAAACGACCTTCGAAAGATGTTTCGTACATTTTATTTACTAGCTCTCTGCCAAGTTCTTTGCTCAGTCTCTTTTATTCGTCTAACTTGCCAATTCTTTCCCTATTTCACTGCCAGAAAAGACCAAGCAATTGTGATCACCGTCGCACCATTAAGCTGAGACACCGCGCTTAACCAAATCGGCAAGAAGTACCAATGAATACAGAATTTTGAAATTTTTCAACCACAATCAACTTCTGGGCCTCAATTCGGTTTATTCTACGGAAAAACGATTGGCTTGATTTAGGAAGCAAGCCGTACAAATTTCGATCTATCTGAAATGAAATTTTAGCTGATATCCGTCTTATTTCTTTCACCTTGTCAGTACTTTGGAAAACTGTAAATTAATGTTTAAACTACAGCTTTCCATTGCAGACAGTCTGCAGAAACGACACCTAAATGTATCATTGAACAAATAAACATATGCAAGGTGTATTGTGTTTCAGCCTAAATTAGAAAATAAACACAAAAAAATTTGTTAACGGAGAACCATTCCAAATTTATCTTTTGTTAATTAAGTATTATTGGCCACAGCGGATAAAGGAAATAGAAGAAAAATCCACAATGTAACTTTTTGTACAATGTACAAATTAAGAACTGTCGTCACTTTCTCAACATTTAAATAAAACGTTTAGCATTTCACTGCATGTAATAACTAAAAGCTAACAAACGCTCCGAAAATCTCTCAGCCATTTGTCCTTCGTTCACTATGAGTACTATGTCCTAGTTCCTCAAATGGGATGTATTGAGAAAACTTTAACTGATTCTATGCAAGCTAACCCAAACATGGTACCGTCGACAGGCCACAATGTAACTTTTTGTACAATGTACAAATTAAGAACTGTCATCACTTTCTCAACATTTAAATAAAACGTTTAGCATTTCACTGCATGTAATAACTAAAAGCTAACAAACGCTCCGAAAATCTCTCAGCCATTTGTCCTTCGTTCACTATGAGTACTATGTCCTAGTTCCTCAAATGGGATGTATTGAGAAAACTTTAACTGATTCTATGCAAGCTAACCCAAACATGGTACCGTCGACAGGTGTAATATTTCCGTCATGGGGATCTCCTTATGAAACCGCTGACCATTACTGGTCCATGTTCAACATTTCCAAAGACAATGTGCTAGAGGACAGCAGAGGTGCCGCGCATTCGAATGTGTATGGCGGAGGAAAAATTAAAAGGGTGTTCCAAATTGGATACGCGCTGCATCTGGACGGCACTGATGACTGGGTTGATACAGGTAACTTCATCGATTGTTTCAGCGACTGGTGATATATGAAAAACCTTATCTACACAGCTAATGACCAGTTGATGACGCATGCGCAGTACAAAAGTAGTGCAAAGTGTTAAATGCAAGTCTTCACTCCTCAGAAAGTGGAATTGGAAGTATAACTCCTGGCCGGAGTTGAACAAATAATTTTTGGGTATATACCCGAATCATGGAGCCTGGTTTTAAAAAATGAAGAAAAATGTTGCTTATACTCCATCAATGGATTTTCCAAATACACAGTTTAGATTGGTTGTAACGTCATATTAGAAACTCGCAAGTTGAAAACTTACCAAACAACAATTATTTCTTGAAATACCAGATCAACCATCCTGAAAGTTTGCACAATTGTGTAGTTATAACACAAACACATGGAATGATGTTTTTTATGCTGTTGCTATGACAACATTCTCGGTCCCAGCCCTTTTATCACTCTGATGCAAAAAAATTTGCACTAAAATATAAAAATACTCTTTTCTTTTATCATCAGCGGATGCTTGTAATAGATTTTTTGAATGGAAAAGTTAAAAAAAAATAAAAAAATAGAAATTCTTATTTTTAGGTCAATGGGCAATGTGTTGCTATGGCAACATCAAAACAAGTTTCAAGTCCATTAAAGAATAGTTCAAGAGATAACTGGTTTTGTGATTTGTCCCATTAGTGCCTCAGATATGACGTCACAACTTGAGCAGTTTGCATATTTGAAAAACCATTTAAATACCAACCAAAAGAGTTATTTCAATGAAATAAATGACACTTTGCTTCTTTTTCAAAAAACTTTCTAACAGACTAAGCTCCATGATTCGGGGATACACACTTTAAAGCTTTCAAATTTATCGGTCGAATTTCCAGCAGCTGTTCACGGTTCTCTTTTTGAGGAGTTGAAGTTTGTATTTTTAACCTTTGTTATCTGTCACAAGTTAGATAATTGATGTCATCACACACACGCTATAAATCATTATACGCTCCCACTATCGATTCGTCAACCAAAAACTACAGCTACTCAACTGTTCGTCTCTTTTTCTCTTTACCAGTTCATCATACCATTCCATAGCCATTTATACCAACACTGTGACTTTCTCGACAATTGACAGTGTCACTTAAATTCCAGGAAACACAAGGGCATGTATACCTTCGATCCGTAAACGTGGCATATTGCGATGTGAGTACCATCACTGAGCATGCGCACAATAAATGCTTTTTTGCGATCTCGTTCCCATGCCTCACGTTCTTACTCAGCCAACGACATGAACGAAGGGAGTCGTTTGAATATCTTTGGTGCGCATGCGTAGGTGTATGGTTGCTCCCAGGTCCCCTCTGATCGTGCTGTTGCCAAATAAGAACGTGGGCTCCGGGAACGAGAGAGTCTTGTCTCGATCTCGTACCAAGAGCCCTAGTTCCTAGTGGGCCAAAATTCTACAGGCTCTAGGTACTTAAGTAATGTATCCAATGAGGTGTTTAGTAAATACTTGAAATCGGCGGAAATTTTGTAAAAACTGCGTAACACGGCAAAAACTTTCAAAAATCTCCAAGTAGATTTGCACTTCAGTATTAGAAGACATCTGGAACCCAACAGAATCGTTGAAATTGTCACAAAACTGAAGTCCTTCGAATTAAGGAAAGAGTTTTCAATTTTTTATCTGAAGTAGGCATGACGTTCCATCGGAGATGTAAGTATTTTTTTACAATTTACTCAAGACCAAAAGTAACAAAAACATGTGTACAAAACAAAACTAATCATCATTCCATGAACGAACGCAGTTAAGAACTTAAAACAAATGAGTAACTATCTAACAGACTAATACTACTAACTGTTTAATTAAATTCCTAACTTGTACAGTAACTAGCACTATACTACGTTGATGATTCAATATATGACCGTGATGCTCTAACGAGGCACGCACACATACGTCATCTTCATGCCACGCCAAACGTTGCACTTAATGAATTGGGTGATATCTAATGCTCTCTTGATTACACTTTGTAATGTAAGCCAATTCAATTGATTTACATTACATAATAGCTGATTTATAGGAATTGTTGTTACTAAGGAAAAACCCACCAAAAATGTTTTGTTTTTTGTCATGCTTGATGTGGTAATCAATGTATCTTTTGAATAACCTCAAATGTAACAAAGATTTGAACCCTAATGTTGTTGTTATCCAGAAAACTGCATAGCAAGCCTGCAGACTTTAACTGGCAAACCTTTTCAGATAAAAGAAATAGCATAAATGAAGCTAATAGGACTGAATTGATTATTTTTTTGAACGTTCGAATTTTGCAAATAAGTCTGCTTAAGTTCTAAAATCTCGCAGTCAGAGTTCAAGTTAGGCCATTGGAACAATATAAAATTTATAATAAAGAAACAAAACATCTTTTGACGGTTTCAAATTTAGTTTCGGGTGATAAAGGTTCCGAGAACAATCCTAAAAAACAGAAAACATCAATATTGCATTTTTTTCCCTGGAAATTTAAACATGATTATTTTAGTCAATTTGGCGGGCATCATGAACGACGGAAGCAAAAATTATTAGTTCATTATAAAATCTGAAATTCCTATTCAAAAGTTGCTGTCATTAGCCAGAAAACTATTGGGAGGTGGGGGCACTCGTCCCCCGTTTCCACCGCTCATGGGCTTACAACCAATAAGAACACGTGGAAAGAGTTGCGTTTTCTTTACTAACATCACCACTTTTGCTTACGCAGGTGGTTTCAACTCAGATTGTGTGACGAACCCCGTGTCCTGCTATGATGGGTTTACAATGACATTTTGGTTAAAGTCCCAAAAAAGTGGGAACGTAATGTCATCGGGCTCGTTCACCGATAGTAAAAAGGGACCTGGTTTTCGGCTCTTGTACAAGAAGAGCCTAGAAAGATACGAATTTGTCGTAGAGACCAAACGACGTAGGTGGTTGTTGTATATTCATGGTCCAAAATCAACTTGGATTCATATGACATTCATGTGGCAAAGATCTCGAGGGCTCATGTACTATGAAAATGGAAACTTGAGCACACTGGACCGCACTCCACTCACTCTCGCTACAAGGACACAGGACCCGCCACCAATAATTACTTTAGCACGACCATACGAACTGCTGCGAATCAAAAATTTTGGCAAGTTTGAGATTTCACAATTTGCTATATGGATGCAGTTGTTAACCCCTGCAAATGTTTGGGAAGTGTATGCACGCAGTGTGCAACATGACCAAGAGGCCGAAATTTGCTGCTACTTCAAGTCAGGTAAGCTTAATCTTTTGTCTCTAATGTGGTTTTTGCATGATAACGGAACAATTTTCATTCCGGAATTAAATTTCAATCATACTATGTTTAAATGAAAAAGTTTCCTTAAACAAATTCGGAAGGGAATTTGAAGCTGCGAAGAGCCCGCACAAGGACGGTAGATGTTTGAAGAAATGTTTGCATTCCGAAAGCTCTATTTGTTCCAGTCTGCCAAACGTTCAATTCGACCGTCGATTTCGTTCCAATATAAAGTCGTACACTCTTTCCATTATACCTGAACAAATTGCGGTCGGACTTTCATTCTGGGTCAAAAACTTCAATCCGGTTCAAGAACCGGGATGAGTCCTTTTCAGAATTAGCCACTACGGTATCAAAACTTTCGAAGTCTCATGTAAACAAATCCAGCAATTTGTATGGATCCGGGACGAGCTCGTACCGGAATGAATCTCAATCTGGTATCAAGTAAACACTGCTAAGTGCAAGTTTCCATACATGTTTTTCAAACTCCATGCTTACGACCTAATTGTTCGACCTAACTTTGACTACTGTGACGTTGTTTGGGGGAACTGTATCATTACTCTCTAATCGGCACCAAGCTACAGAAACTACAAAACCGCGCAGCCAGGGTCTTAATTTTCCCCAGCTACGACGCAAGTGCAGATCCTCTTTCTGATAAACTTGGATCGAGAAAGCTTGTTTATCGACGTCGCGCTCACATGGTTAGCATGATTTACAAACTGATAGACCGTAATAGCATCACTATGTATCATCACTATTCTAATCTGGACTCTGAGTTTAAAAAGGGAACTTTTTCTTTGGCAGAACCCTGAAAAGGAATTATAAAATCAATGAGTTTGTACGCGACAAGGGTGCAATGGAGTAATCTGAATTCGGATTCTTTGAATTTGTTGGTTTAAGATTGTTAGTTGGCTTAAGATTAAGAATGTTATGAGTGCTAACAAGTCAACTGTTTTAATGAACACTGAACAGCAACCATTCATTATAGTTTTGGTTGGAACCCAACAAGTGACTGTGAACGAATAATTAATTGCTACATATTAAAAACCAACTGATTTTTTTGGTTTGCGTTCACAGTAAGCAAGTGCTCCCGCAATCCATGCAATAAAACAGCCTGTGAAGAAGCACGTAAAAAGTTTCGCTGTATCTGCCCTCGAGTCAAATTCAAAGAGTGTAAAGGTAATACTGAAGTTGGCAAGTGTCTTCGCTCGTAATTGCTTTTTCAAACTACATGTGCCCAGAGTGTAATTTTATAAAAGTATTTATTGCTATGAATGAAAGTAGGTCTTCTAAACCGTAACTCAAAATATAAAACCCCGTGGAATGATGTTACGCAAGAAACTTACTGTTTTCCATGACATTAAAATCTGGTAAATTCTTAACTGCTCTCGAATCCAAAGTCTTGATATCTCTCTTAGACTTATTTTGGGCAAAAACACCAAACCCCTCTCCTAAAGCTTGACATTCAAAAATAAGAATTATTTCTTTGTTCTTGTTTTTTTACTATTGATAAGCATTATCCAACAAAGTCCAGCTTTAATCTCAAAACATGACTTCAGTTGAATTAAGAAGCAAATCATCCATTGACAGAAAACCCTATGCATACATGTTTCTTTTACCACTTTTTCAACAGAGAAACCTCCAAATGGGACAGATTGCAAGGATCGCTCTCTCAGCTGCAGTCTGTATGCACAACAAGCCAGCTACTGCAAGAGAAATGAACTAAAGAAACTATGTCCGCAAGCGTGTGCCCTCTGCGGTAAGGATTTGTTCACATATTTTGGTCATTAATCACCATAGCAACAAACAAATAGCACATGAAAAGGTTTAAGGGAGCTAATAGGCAAATTGCTACTTCATCTGTAGAGCAATTTCCTTCGCAAAGAACGGCTGTGTTGGCTCGCTGAGATTCCGATGATAAAATACCTCACACCGTCAAGCACATTCTTCAAAAGTTATTTTAGTGAAAATAAATGATTACACGACAGACATTAGGTGGATGGTTTAAACAAACTGGTCAAGTCGTATAGTCGTGGTATAGTGAGGAGTTTAGTAAGCCCATCCAACAGATTATGGTAACATTAGTAAGTATAACTTGATAAGCAGTATAAAAAACAATTGAAATCAACCAGCAAAAAGAACAACCTGAAGTTTTTAACAAAGAAGATTGTTAGAAGCACAATGAAACTAATGTGTTAAGATGGACAACCAGCTCATTAGAGAATTGATCATGAAACATCGCAGGCAAATGTTTTACAAATTGAAACTGACTGTTTCTTGTTTACTGGTACTTTGTTCTACCAAATGTACAAAGAAAACATATATTGATATTTTCGTGTATCCTTTTTATATTGAGAACACGATGACGTCTGTGGTTTGTCACCTCCTGTCTACAGACACTTCACTGTACAAGAAACGTTAATAATCTGTTCCTTCATGTCCAAGGACGCTCTGTTTTGATTTGAGACAATGTATGGACATTACGAACAACAGCAGTGGATTTGTTAGTTTCTGTCCAGACATATTTTGCACTCTTCCTATTAAATTACTAGTTCGTTCAGTACAGTTAAACCAGAAATGGTTAAGTACATCATCCGTTTCTTCACGTCTACTGACTTTCTTTTTTGATATTTTTTGATGTTGAGACCATGTATGGATATTACGAACAACAGCAGGGGTCTGTTAGTTTCTGTTTAGACATTCTTTACACTCTCCCTCTTAACTTATTGTTCAGTACAGCTAAACCATAAATGGTTATATACACAATCCGTTTCTTCACGTCTACGGACGTTCTATTTGATACTGAGACCATGCAGGTATGGACATTAGGAACAAAAGCAGGAGTTTGCAAGTTTCTGTCTAGGCATACTTTACGCATTTTCTCTCTTTGTTTCTTGTTTGGCGATGATAAAACCAAAAATTAACATGGTCTGTTAATTTCTCTCAACGGATACTCGACTAGATATTGTTACAATGTCAACTTATAAAAGAAGCCCGTCTTGTCCTGTCTACTGATAGATTATGACGAAATAAAATTAAAGGTCTGCTACTTCCTTTCTAAGGATACTTTACTATCCATTGAGATCAATATGGCATTATGAGAACATACTTCCATTGTAAGGATACTTTACTGTACATTGAGATCGCTTATGGCTTTATGACGACATACTTCCATTGTAAGGATACTTTACTGTACATTGAGATCGCTTATGGCATTATGACGACATACTATAAATTGAGATTGCATATGGCGTTATGACAACATACTTCCATTGTAAGGATACTTCACTGTCCATTGAGATCGCTTTTGGCATTATGAAGACATACTTCCATTGTAAGGATGCTTCACTGTAAATTGAGATCGCTAATGGCTTTACAACGACATACTATACATTGAGATTGCATATGGCGTTATGACGACATACTTCCATTGTAAGGATACTTCACTGACATTGAGATTGCATATGGCATTATGACGACATACTTTCATTGTAAGGATACTTCACTGTACATTGAGATCGCTTATGGCTTTACAACAACATACTATACATTGAGATTGTATATGGCATTATGAGGACATACTTCCACTGTAAGGATACTTTACTGATATTGAGTTTGCATATGGCATTATGACGACATACTTTCATTGTAATGTTACTTTACTTTACATTGATATCGCATATGGTATTAAGACAACATACTATACATTGAGATTGCATATGGTAATAAGACAACATACTATACATTGAGATTGCATATGGCATTATGACGACATACCTTCATTGTTAGGATACTCCATTGTACATTGAGATCGCTTATGGCTTTACAACGACATACTATACATTGAGATTGTATATGGCATTATGACGACATACTTCCATTGTAAGGATACTTCGCTGACATTGATTTTGCATATGGCATTATGACGACATACTTTCATTGTACTGTTACTTTACTTTACATTAATATCGCATATGGTATTAAGACAACATACTATACATTGAGATTGTATATGGCATTATGACGACATACTTTCATTGAAATGTTACTTTACTTTACATTGATATCGCATATGGTATTAAGACAACATACTATACATTGAGATTGCATATGGCATTATGACGACATACTTCCATTGTAAGGATACTTC
>JAOBAT010027678.1:0-31352 GCA_026413305.1 Hydrozoanthus tunicans | reverse complement strand
CCGTTAGGTACCCCCCCCCCCCCCCCCCCCAAAAAAAAAACAACAGATGATCAGCGCCTTCAAAGTCAAGAGTAATCGCTGCAGATCTGATTTGGAAGGAAGATGGCCATAACTTTCCCTGACATTAGTTGTGGTTTTTCTTTCTGCGGCCAGGCATCAGCATGAACAAAAGGTAGCCTCGTTTTGAAGTTTCTTCAAAGTTCTCGCTCGTCTAAAGTGAATGTGCTGGATGTTTGTAGCGAAGAAACAGATGCTGCTTGTCCCAGACTCTTTGTTTCAATCATCCAAAAACAAAAAAAATAAGACAAACAAACTCAATCACTAGAGCAATATTTCATTGCTTTATTATAATTTATCCAAATGACTCCGACGAAAGACTATATCAGTCGTCGGAAAAGACAGTGCCTTCTATTTTTCCACGATATAAGCGTAGAATAATTATCAAGCTAATTCTATTCATCATTTAGATTTACCTTAAAGGATTCTATTATTCGAGACTTTGCAATTATGGTTTAACCCCGTAACAGCAGATATCAGAGATATTAATTTTACTATAAAGGTTAGTATTAAGCTCTTGAAATAAAATCTAGCCTTATCTTACAAAAAAATTGTTCTTGTCCTTGTTTACTGTATGAACAACGTTCAACTGACCAACTTAAGATTTTGTTAACAGTGTTAGTTAAATCAGTAACACAAGCCTAAACTAGCAGAGTACTCTATTAACTGCTCAAGAAATCCATCGTTAGGTATAATCTTTCTCTTACTGCGAACAAGAGTCAAAGCGTCTTTCAAACTCATATCTTGATATTTGATCAAGTACGCAAGGACAAGGGTGGATGATCTGCTCACACCTTCTCTGCAGTGTACAAGAATCTTGCCATCTCTTTTCCCAGAATGCTTTGTACCAACTGCTTTAGAGATGAAATCACAACTTTCATTAAAGTAGGGAAGCATTTTAAATCCCTTATTATCAGTTCCCTCTATACCATGAAATTTAATTCCTGACTTGTAATACTCTGGGCCGGTGTTAACATGATAAAAACTCTGACCAAATGCAGCATTGAGTACGTGGGTGACATTAAGTCTCTGAAGCTCTGCTTCATCAAGAGCTATGGACCTGCATGGAAAATATTCAAGTTGAATGTCAAAAAAGGTTATAATGTAACTACTATTCAACAATGAAACATACACTCTAATCTTTATTAGAAATAGATTCAGTAAAACGCGCGCTGTGATTGGTTAAGAAACATCTTTTTAAATCTAGATTTTAAATGTGAAGTGACGTCACGCAAAAAGTCAAAATTTACGTGCAGACTTCGTTTCTTTAAAAAAATGTCGATTCAGTTTCTACGTTTCGAAAAATATAATTTCTGAAAGGAATGAACCGGCGTATAAGCGTTGGGAGAAAACCGAGGCAAAGTTATTTCAGTTCTTTCAACGCTTTCGAATGTTCGGCCGCGCCGGAAACGGTCGACAAGCCTATAGGAAAATTTTGTAGCTTTGTTAAAAAAAAGTATGACAAAGATGCCATGATCAACTTCCTGTCCAAAAGAATTACCAAGAAAACCATAAAGAAACAGAGAAAGTCCTCAACTTAATTATGCTTAGCTCTGTCTGTTAGGTGTCCCATGAAAGCCATCAACAAGTCTGGCGAAAAGAACTATAAGGAGGAAGACGTTATTGGTAACCTAATACAGAACAAGTGGAAAGAGATAACTCATATCCAGACAAAAGGCTTAACAATTGATGTAGCCAAACAGGCCTGACAATGGACTGCTGAAACAAAGACTGCACGCGGGTTTATGTAGGAATTAAGCTAGTCTGGAGAACAGCAGAGCCTGACTGAAAACTACACGCTTTTTTTATGAGAACCAGTAAATTTTTTCAGGCTTCGTTGTTATTGATTTTTAGGCGGTTATCAGAGCCTCGAATTATACTTAAATTTCTATGTGTGGTTGGAAGAAAACCTATACAATATTAATATATATAATATAGGAAAACGAATTTGATCAATTCATCTCAGCGGCCGGATTAATCGTGCGTTCCCTGATTCGTTTTCTCAGACGGTTTTCAGTGATTTTAAACTGCGAAGCATTTCTTGTTCATTCTTTAATATTCATTAAAAGAAAAGTTTTCAAAAAAAAGCCATATCAAGCCCGAGCCTCAGCTTGTTCTTAAATTGTTCTTAAAATTTGGCCGATCTGAGCCTTGCTGTTCTTATAAAGTTGTTCTTATAAAAAGAGCGTGTAAAAGAAAGAGTCGAACTCGCCTTTGAACGTGTAGCGAGAAAATGTAAACAAGAGACTGTCGGCAGAGACTTTGTTAAGACAATGCATGCCAGGACAAAGAATTATTGATATGCTGATTTGAATCATACAGAGACTATAATTATTTTAGCGTTGGCTAGCCAAAGAGGATATTTCATGGTGGCGCAGTCAAACGAAATTTATCTTGCGCCAACGAGTAATTTTCTTTAGTGTTTGTTTGCGCCGAAATGAGCGGGAAAAACAAAGAAATGACGTCAGCGATATCTTCACTAATGATGTGGAAAATATGTAACCCGGATGTACTTTCGTATGAAATTAATCTACGAGTGATGTATATTTTACAGTAAAACACTCATATCTATATAATGAAAACGGCTATAGTATAACAAAACCACTGGAGTAAAATTAGGGGGGCCCTCTAAGAAACACCTTCCTATGAGCTTCCGTGAATTGGTGAAATCTTGGGTTGGATTGTCTGAGACTTTCGAGCGTAACTTGCTCACAACAAATTTCACAATATAAACAAACGACTAGATTTTGAGGATGTTCAACCAGTTTCAGTCTATTTCTAAATAAAAAAGCCTTACTTGGGGCTATAAAAAAACCCGTGCTAAATTGCAAGGTCTGTATGCCCCATCCTCATTTCCGCGCTTGTTACGATGACAGGGCAAAATTTCTGTGCTGTAGGAACCGATATCAGTACTTCAGTTATGGATGCAGTCCAACAACGCTGAAGTACGGCTAGATTTCCTAAAGTTTTAGTTTGAGACACGAAAAGTAAAGTTTGCCCTAATATGGAATTTCACCGAAGATTAACAGTTCAGTTACAGTATACAGAACTGAAACTGTACATGCATGTTGTTGTAAAAATGAACATCATTATATTTTATAATTATGAACAATTAGTTTCAGCACTCACTCATCTCCAATTAAGATGCCATCAAATACTTCATCGTAGGAATCAGACGGCATCATAAAAAAGCCATTGCTCGGTGCAGTGATAATTCTGTGTAGATCTTCAACAGTCACTTCCACATTTTTTGATTTTGAAGAATCGATTTCGTGAGAGTCAATCGTACTGCCAGCCATGTTTCCGGATTGGTAAGGATCGATCGCGATGCGATCAGCAATGATAATTTACTTCCGTTTAGGCGTCTCTCGAATCTGACGTAACCTCGGCAGAAAATGCTTTAAAAACTTGTCAATCAAAAGTCATCATGGTGCCTTTAGGTTCCCGTAATGCTTTACGAACTTCTTACAGGATTCAAAATTGAGTACTGGGTTCGGTTTTTTTTTGTTTGCTTGGATTCCTAACATCGAGATAACTAATTTTCAAGGTATGTTTATACTTAATAACCAGATTCATAGATATAACACCAGGTTAAGAAAATCATTTCACTCGCTTAGTACAAGAACTAAGCATCGCCAATTTCCAATTAATTATCAAGGTATATATGCCACTGATATTCAACTCATTGAGCAATGATATTAAAGACAATGGTATTTACTCTTCATTTACCAAAAAACTCAAGTCATACTTAATTTCCAAATACTGGCCAAGCCTTTACACTAAATATGTCAACTTGTCATATCTACCAATATCTTTTCACAGTATCAATAAAGTATAAAAGAGGAAGAGTGATCAACAAAATAAGCTTCATTGCTTCCTATAAGTCGCCCTCGCTATTTTCCTTTCAACTTTAATGTAACAATGTTTTCATGTTTTCTTTTCTGTAAGAAATGGCAAATAAAGAATTAACTGTTAGAAGATGCTGTATACCAACTAAAGAGCCAAGGGAGATTAATTTATGTTTGGCAAAAGTATGTTTCTATATCAGAGGCCACTTTCAAAACGCTTTGCCGCACCTGCGCAAGTAGAAGTAGTACTTGAGCTATTCGCGGGGCTAGATCATTATAACTAGTTTTCTTCCTATTTAGTGACTGACAGGGAGTAGCGTCAAACTGCCGGTGTTTTTAAACAAAACACAATGGTGGAATCTTTAAACACTTGCTTTATTGGTTTACAGATTTAAATTCCAAGGTAGTAAACTAGTTGGGTGCTGCTAAAACTATTCGTTGTCGTTTTCTATGAATCTAAATGTAAACTCATTGCTGCGCGTCTCGTTGAATATTGACTCATAGAAAACTCCACCCCCGGGGGGAGGGGGTACTCCCTATATTGGGAGGGTAGGTATGACCGTCGTATTTTTAGGGGTTAAAACTGGCAGTCTGGTTTTTCAGGGATTGTAAAAACAAATCCGTTGTTAAACCAAGAGCCTGGTATTTTTTAGGGTTTAAAAACGCAGTTGGACTGCTTGCAGTTCTGTGTTTTAGCAAACGTGCGTACTGATAAGAAGTCCTTTGGCGAACGTTCTACTACGCGCGGGCCTTTATTTACTGCACATCACGTTCAGAACAACACGAGGGGACTTAGTGCCGACCCACCAGCTACCCAAGGGAAAGTTTCAGCTTTCAATTGGTATTTTTAGGGCAACTTTAAAACCGAAGGTATTTTTTAGGGTAGAAAATTTTTATTCCTAGGTATTTTTTAAGGTATTTTGGGTATTTTCCGACGGTCATCCCTACCCTTTTGACCCCGAAGTACCCCATCCCCCCTCCCCCCAAGACTCCGCCTCGTACTAGTCTAATTGTTAAGTAGACACGTTTATTATTTCTCTATTTACCTCACGTTTATTGATTCTCTATTTAATCTCATGTTTAACTGAACTTTATTTACCTTATAAATAAAAACTCTTTTTTATTGTTTAAATAATTATGTTTTAAAAACTACTAACAACTCTGTTTTTCATAATATCAAAATATTGATAAAAGTTGGTGTTTTCTTGTTACAATTGTACTACGCATGCGTCCCTCAGGTGACCGCTGGGCTAACCTTTACCATTATTTCAAACGAACTAAGAGTGTCTGTTGAACCAGCGCATGATCATGGCGTGGCTCCTCATTGTCCCTGTCATGAAGAACAAAACATATGATCAAAACGTTAATTGCTCTAATTTTTAACCAATTATTTGCAACTCATAAAAAGTGACCACTCTTTTTGTTCGTCTTAAAAAGTAGATTCAACAGAAAATGGTAATCGGTTAACATTTTTGAACTTTGAAAACTCGGCAGTAAAAACTAAAAGATCTGTTTGTGTTACCAATCTTGCTTAGGATTTGAGAAAACCCAAAAAGGTTTGGCAAAGTACAAGTTCGACTCCACAAGCGGTCAAACGGTCAGCAAAGTATTTCTTCAACAGGAAAAGTGATTTCGATTTTTTTTTCAGTCAAACTACCAAGGGTAACTGGCAAGATGATGTCCACAGTATCCACATATGACATAATCATGTTGTTTCTGTTGAACTCAAAGTTTTAGGTATGAACAATGATGATTCTGTTAACAAATAACAACCGCCAGTGCTTGATGAGATCAAATCATCCTGTCCCTGAAGGCCGCCTTCTTCCTGCAACTTTTGACTGATAAATATTTCCCTCCCTGTAAATTTCTCGGTAGACTTTGACAATGGTTTTAGTTTCTACCCCGTGGTTCCCAATGAAAGTCGCTTCATACTCCTGGGGACACGCGGCAGGGCCGGCAAGGTCGCGGCTTTGATCCTTATAACGAACTTCTCTTAGTGTCACCTCTACACCCGTCCTGAGAAGCACCTCGTCCACTTGTTCAGGGATGCCGCCCAGCTCTACAAGCTGCAAAAAGGAATTGAACACGAACTAAAGTCTCATTCCGATTCAATTTGTCCATGGCCTATATGGAGCACTACACAACTACAAAAGAGGCTCCAAGCCAATTCTGACCCTCGACAAAAGTTTTTCTTAGATATTGTTTCTACTATTAATGTATTAAATAAGTCCAACATGAACTCATTTTACAACAGCTTATAGAGTTTAGAAAGATAAAGCTGTTTTTAGCATCTAACGAAAAAATCTCTGTTCAGGTTTCTTGGCATGGCTCGTACTCAAAAGGCTTTTTTTTCACAAAGAGACACGCGCAGTTTATAAAGCTTGATCTATAGTGAAATGCATATTTTATTCATTTTGTTCACTTATTTTTTAAATAGAGAAGCTTAGGTTGTAGAAAGGAAACGTTGTTCTTGAGCATTTAACGTAATAAGATCTCCTTTATACGTCTCCTTTCTTAGCTCATAGTCTTCTTTGCAACGTCTAAAGCAAAGGCAGATGAATTATTTTTTCACGAAGGGACACGCGCACAAGTTACAAAGCAGTTACTAATGAAATTTACATTTTATTCGTAAAAATTTTAGGAAAAGACTTTAGAGTTGATTGAAGTACATTTTTGAAAGACTTTCTCGAGTTAACTGTTTTTCTTTTTTCCTAAAAACAAACGTCTATCTACTGCATTTTTCTCTCTTCAATGGTTAGTGACTCTAGTTTCTTATTCCATTTATTTTCTGTTTTTGCTTTCTTTCTAAACAAAATCTATAGACGACAGACAGAGTTTTTGAAGCTAAAACTTATTATGAATGCCTGAAAAGCTAAAAAGGACCTGTCATAGTTTTTCAAAGTAACTCGGAAACTCTTGCAGGTTATTTTTGTTAAGTTAGACAACAGATAGTAGAAAAAAATATGAATTTTAAATTTCCCCCTTTTTGTTTTTAAGACACAATTGTGCTTCGAGATTTAATTGTGTTATCTTTTGTTGAACTTTGATTTGCAGCAAGGACAAACCAGTATATTTACCCATCACATTTTTGTCCAGATTATTGGCTTAATCAGTTTCCTTTCTAAGTGATGGTTTGTCTGACCAAAACACTGCAGTTTCAGACTGAACATTTTAATTTCTTTTTGTTGGAAACCAGTAAAGTGCCACAGACTGCCAGTGATTCAAAATAAATGGCAAAAAAAGGCACGATTTCTCACCTGCAGGAAGTCAAGCCATTTGCTGGGCAAGTGGGCTAGGTACGCGCTCCTTCTGTCGCCGTACATGAAGAACGTGCTATGTTTGGGACATTGTCGAGTTGTGAAGTCAAAGTGATCATACCGCGCAATATCTACCACCTGAAGCTTGACGTTTGTAAAGAACGGCTTGTTTTCTTTCGAGGGAAGGCCATTGTAGCAATCAGCATTAAACACCAGGCCATCTCCTCCCTGTTCTATGTTGTAGATTACTAGCTGGTGTAGGGTCATTTTGTCTCGGGTCTTCAAGATCAATGGCTCCCTAGCAGAGGCACCTAGAAGGTAACAATTTTGATGACAACGTTAGCATCAATCAATAATATTGATAGTGATATAGGAGATGATGGAATTGTTGGTGATAATCATTGGTTTAATATCATGATGAATGGTAGTCGTAACGGAAAGTGATGAAGGTGGTAGTGATATTGATGATGATGATGGTGATGATGATGTTGATTATAATGATTTAAGCATGGTCATGTATTAAGTCATAGTATTGTGAGTGGTGATGATGATAATGAAGAAAGTGATGGTATTGGCAGTGATGTTGATGAAGTTGATAAAGGTTGTGGTTTGAAATATTGACTCTACAGATTAATATTCAACTGCAGTAAATGGAATGTATATATTCATGTGTTTGTTTAAAGTCTACCCTAATAATAGCTAAGCATCGAGTATGAACAAAAAAATAAGAAAACTTACAGTAACATCGAGCATTTGATTTCAAAAGATACCGTTTTCACACTTCACAACAGTGCACTACCATTTTTTTGGGTTAAAAATTGGCGCCAAATGATATAAACGCAAGTATTTTATAAGGCGTGAAAACTATATCTTGAGTTTTAATGACGATATCTTCAAAAACGTATAAAACAAGGGAGTTTAAGCAACAAGGAACATAACCTTGACGACGACGGTTTACAAAAAAATCACCTCTTGCTTGCTCTTTTCTACCTCGTATGGCTAGTTTGCATTTTCTTTTTTTCTAAATTACGCTTTATGGATAGAAAACGATGGAAGTTTGTTTTCATAGAGGATGACGAGGTTT
The DNA here is from genome assembly GCA_026413305.1 of Hydrozoanthus tunicans. NCBI lineage: Eukaryota > Metazoa > Cnidaria > Anthozoa > Zoantharia > Hydrozoanthidae > Hydrozoanthus > Hydrozoanthus tunicans. The sequence continues at coordinate 23,106 of JAOBAT010027678.1, read as the reverse complement.
GACAAAACTGTATGTAGGTCGTCAAAGTAGTCGTAAAACCTTTAGAACTCCTGAGCTTTTAACGTTGCAACTTTCAAGACGACAGAGTGCAGGTGAACCGCATGGTGCATTCCAATGTGCAGCTATTGTATTCACAATTGTTTTCTGTTGCCGTCGTCAGCGTTCGCGTACTCGTTGCTTAAGCTCCCTAATTTGAGAAGAAAGCAACTGTGAGTCTAGACGTAGTGTAGTAATATCGATTGCATCACCCTTGCAAGACACTTTCATAGCTACAGTGAAACATAACACCATTTGTTGTTCTGGTTCGTACCTTTCATAACTTCTTCAATATCATTCTTGTAAATAAACTTGAACTTGGCCAATACATTGTACTGATGTGAAATGCCGCTGACCGCACCCTTGTAATACACGATTGTCTCTTGGTCCTCGTCCACTTTGCCTGCGGTTAGAAACGTGTGAAAGTCGGGACATTTCGCATCTTCAACCTACAAGCCGAGGTCAATCATTTGTTATTATAGATAGAACCTTTTAACATTTTTGTTCTTTTCTATCATGAGCACTGATGACTAAGTCCTAGTTTATACATCGTGCTATCATCGAACTGAACTCAATTCATTTTGGCGCGTATTTAACACGGCTAAAGCGCGAAGGCGATTTACACATTGCACAAGCAAAATCAGTCTGGGCCACTATGAGTTGTATTACACGAAGTATTATTGAGTGCGATAGTTTGCCGCGCTTTATGAATTGAGTTCTGCTCAGATTGACCGTGCGCCAAAAAGAAATAATTTAGTTCTACGCGACGACTGTGCGATGTAACAAACTACGAGTGATCATGAGGCTTCGACAACACTGAAATGAAACATGTGCGTTTTTAAACCAAATACGCTGACGACGGACCTAGGAATGATAGAGCTTTTCAATGTCAATATGCTCAAAGGCGCTTTACAATTGTCAGTTTACCTCCAGCGGACCGGAAGCGTATATAGGCGCCTCAGGCAGCCACTTCTAGGCGGTCCATGTATGGTGGTACCCCGTATGGATGGAAAACTGAGTGGCCTTTAGCAGGAAAGATTATAAAATATTCAACCCCCGACGCGACCCAGCCGGGGATCGAACCAAGAACCTCGGGATCGGGAGGCAGAGATCTTACCACTGGGCCAGCCCCTCCGCTATAGGAATAACCAACCAATCCAAATGTCTAGAAAAAGATGATCAAAGTCTAATGGAACTTGATCTAAAAAACTTACCGTCCCGACGGAACAAAGGATTGCGTTGCGCATGATCTGAGCAAAGTCGTCCATAAACTCAATTGATGTGGCCCAGGGATCCATGCAGGTTGTGATGATGTACTTCACACCTTCCTCTTTGTCTTTCACAGTATCCAGCTTTGACAACAAACACAGAAAATGGATGAGATTGGAGATTGAGATAACTCTTCACGCAATTGCAGCATCTCCCGGTAACTCGAGCCCTCGCTAACTCGAATCTCCCGGTAATGGAACCAAAACTCTCAAAAATTCGTTTTCCCGGCCCTCGCAAACTTTTACAGTAAATTTACCCTCAGAAACTTTAACCCTCGCTAACTCGAACTTCCCGATAACACGAACCACAGCTGATTTCCCCTCGCAAAATTTACAGTAAACCTACCCTTGGTTACTCGAACCTCCCAATAAATCGAATTAAAACTGATTTCTCTTGAAAGTATATTTACAATGAATTTACCCTGGATAACTCCCGATAACTCAAACCTTACACTAACTCGAACCAGAATCGAAATACCCATCGAAAACATTTACAGTGAATTTTCCCTCCTAAACTCGAAGGCTTCCTGAAGGTTTGAATTTTGAGGAGTCTATTAATTGTATAAAGAATTTTGAGGAGTCGATTAATTGTATAAAGTATATCGCTGGTTTTGAGATTTATATGTTTAGGACAAGCTATAAACTATCTAGTCGTGCCTTAAAAAAACTTTGATTCGCTGCGCCTTTTTTGTCTTACTTCAAATGCCACATACGGAGTTTGATTATGGATCCATTTTTGGAGCCGTATAGATCTTATTCATTCATGAAATGTCGGCTATTTCAATATTCTTTTGTCTGCATTCAATTAAGCCATACTACCCTCGTTTTGGGTAATATATTCTGTTGAACGTCTCGAAAGTTTAATAACAATAATAATTATTTGACCACGAAAATTTACACGGTCAAACAAAACCCAGTTTGGTTTTACACAATAACAATTGTAATAATACAAATGATGATAATAATAATAATAATAATAATAATAATAATAGTAGTAGTAGTAGTTGTTGTTATAAAAGTAATAATCATAATTATTTATATAGTTTTTTCTTTAGAGATTATTAGTCAGTTAGCTCTAGTATTATTTTTTTTTATTCCTCCTTGACCTTTGGGTTACATGTTATATTAAGCGCCCTATTGGTGTCTGATAATGTAGCACTCATACGTTTTATACTGCTTCATAATAATAATGGCTTGTATGGCTTATAAGATGGAGAGAAATTAAAGCTGCCGTTCTCAATTAATACCTAGGGTCTATGGTAAATCAAGTAGAATGACTTGACGTCTTACCCCGAGTCGCTCCTTAAACTTGTGAAGAGCCTGGCTGCCCTTAGAATACCTCATGGTTGAAGTTGTGACAAGCATTGGGCGCCTGCGGGCTGTGACAACATCAGAGGAATGAAGCAAGAAGTGTTTAAGGACATTATTGATTGTGTTACAGACTGCCACGTCTTTGTTTCCTTTTAGGTTCACAGCGAAACATGGAACCATAGTGTCCGGACCGATTTCTTGCAAGAAGTCCATTGTCTTCTGGTCCTATAAATTACAAGTACGCAGAATTAAGTTATGATTATGGGTCTCGATTAAAGGGATCGTAAGAGACTGGTGAAGAAAACAGTGAGGAGAAAACTCATTAAATCTTTCAAATTTTTGGTAACTCCCTGGCTCCTACAATTCATCAAAAATATTATGTTATTCTTGTATGGGTAAAACAAAAAATTTTGTTCTGTCAGGTAAGCCTGCTTCAAACACCGTATTTTAATCGTATCGAATTAAACTCACGAATTAAATTCGGTGAAAATACGGTGTTTGAAGCAGTGCACCGAATTGATTTCGGTAGTGAATTAAATTCGCTTCCACCCACTAGATAATGCGGTAGAAATTCAATATCGTTGGAAATAAATTCGATGTTTGAATCAACGGTTCAATTAGCTCCGGATCAAAATCAATTTAATTCGATACGGTTAAAATACGGTGATTGAAGCAGGCCTAAGTTACAAAACAAGGTCGCCATGAGTGTGCCATACACCCTACTCAAACATGCACCTTCCCCTTCTTCCCTTCTCCCCGCTCCCTCAATTTTAAGATCACATCCCCTTTTCTTATTCCAGAACTATTGTAGCTAATTAAGACAAACATTAATTATTCTAGATAACTCGGATTGAATTATAGGAAATTATGAAAAAAAAGCTTGAAAATGGTGAAAATAATTCAATCATCTATGTTTTGAAAATGGTAAAAATAAGTCAATCATCTATGTTTTGTTTCTTGTACAAATGTTGGCTATTTTAAATTTTGTGGTTAGACATTGTGACACTTTTAAATTGAACTCTTAACATAATGGAATTCCGTGTTCTAGTTTTTACCTGTGCTATAGTTGCATTGTCTTTGCATAAAATCCGTTCCCTGATATACTTGATTGGATCGTCCACAATGGTGCTGTACAGCGGTTTTGTTGTCTTGAGGTAGAAATTGTCGTCCTGTTGACCAAGTGTTGCCCACAGACAGTACAGGATCTTTGCGTTGTACATACATTCGGCCAAAATACGTCCATAACCGTTCTTGTGCAAGCCAATTACCTGAGCATAGAAATAATATTTAAAATAATACCTCGTAACAAGATGAATCTTTGTGTATGATTTTGGCGATCGATACATGTTGTATAAGCGCGCGAAAAGACTCAAAGCTCATTGGCTGAAATTTGGTATCACCACACGCGTGTTAAAAAAATCGTATTCCCGCCGGTAGGAGCACTAGCTGGGATACCAATCTTGTAATTTTGGTGTCACTCAGTATCCGACTGAAGTACTAGTTTAAAAAATAAACATTATCTCAAGAAATGTTACTGACCCTGTTAGCAAACATGACACCTGCAGCAGCTGCACCTGGCTTAGACCCCTCTAGTCCCCAGTTCCCTAGATTGATTTTGCCGTGGTAGTAGGGTACCTCCACGGTAACCGAGAGCGCCACGTTCATACGCTTGTCCCTGTAGCATATTCCGCCAGCGGGGTACGGACAGAACCCTGACTTGTGCGGGTCGATTGTCACTGTGTCACATTGACAAAGCATTGAGAGATTCTTGTGCACGTACTCACTCAGACTTAATTCGGGCACATAAACAGAAGGCTCTCTCCACTGTATGTGGTGGTCTGATGGGGGCTCTCTCAGCATGCTACAAAAGTACCCTCCCCAAGCTCCGTCTTCGTGGACAGAGAAGTTCAATCCCTTGAAAAGGATTCAAAAAACACTTTGTGTCAGTAAAATCAGGTTGTCTTAGCTAAACTTTAAGTTACTTGCCATTAGCTAAGTCATACAGTTGAGCCCCGATAACTCGAACCCTCGGTAACTCAAGCTCCCCGCTAACTCGAAGCAAGACTGATTTTCACATTGGGTTTGCTTTATATAGTTACTAGGGTACATTAACCTCGTAGGGGACTACAGTGTCCTATTTTTCCTGTACCTAACGCATTGCGCTGAATCTGTAAATATATAAATGAATACATAAAATACATACATAGATAGATAAATGAATAAATGATTAAGTAAATAAATGAATAAACAAACTATTATATAATTTTGACCCCGAAAATTCGAAACCCGAAGTATGGTTTCAATCTCCCTTGGCATTTCGAGTTACAGGGGTTCAACTGTATCCTTATTAAAGTTGCAGCTGTAGTTGGTTTCAATAGCTCAGTCCCCGATGATCCAGTATCGTGGTACAATGACAAACCAATTTGGGTTTCTAATTCACTATCTCTTCTTACCTTTTTCCGCATGGTTTCCCGGAGGGTGAAGATGTCCGCCAGCGGGTCTACGGCACTCTCCTCAGTGGTTCCCGTAACAGCTACCACTGATACCACCGGGCATTCTTGCCCTAGTTTCTCCTCCAGAATGCATTCAAGTGCTGCAAGACGCGGACAGTCTTAAGTTAAAGCATCAACAGGAACAAGGTTGAAGAAGAAGATATTGATGATGAAAGAATAATCATTGGTTATGCAATGAAGTGTTGGTTACGATAATGGAATAGTGATGACAAAAAGATAGTGATTATGTTTGTTTTGTAATAAGTGAGCTAATGAATGAAAAAAGAAGAGCAAAGTTTTATGGAAAATTAAACAAAGAAAACCAATTAGGTGCGTCGAAAAACATATTCAAAATGTATAAAATATACCAATAACTTAGACACTAACACACGCAGCTCTTCATTCTAGCTTGTTCTATTTTTAAAAACAGTCGAGTAAAATCCGATTTGTTCTTGGTTTTCATGTACTCCCTAGAGACTTCAAAGACAAAAGACGAAGCGGCCATGTTTGAGTCCTAATCCAATTCTTTTTTTCAAGGGCACTAACATAGTTGCTATGTCGTCAGGTGAACCGACAATTTAGATGAAGTGAACCGGCAGGGTTAATGAGAGCGGAAACTAACATTTGATGTCCATTCTTGCGTTTTCGTCAACAGGAACAAGAACCAAGCTCGTATCCGCTGTACCTAAGCCAACAATGTTCATTGCTTTCAGCAGCGATATATGAGCAGTAGTAGGAGCTAGAACACACGGGGTACCTCTAACCTGGTACCGTTTAAAGAACTCAAAATATCCAAGGCTTTCCAAAGTATATTTCTTAACAAGATTAATCATGTCGATGAACGATAGTTTGTTTTCCTTCTCCAGATCCTTGTTAATGATGTCTGACACATCCGTTGGGATGTCTAGAATGGCATCAACATCCAGATTGAGCAACTCCCAAGTCGTGGCATCCAGAAATTTGACACGCTTGCACCTTTGAGGCAGGAATATTTCATAGTCATCCCTCGCATTCTGTAGTGCTGGTTCAGCCCCGAGGGCTGCCTTGCAAGCTAGTGGAAGAAGCTTCACGTTCCGGGCGGCCCATATTGCCTCGATGTTGGCAATTGTTCCACCAGAGGTAAGATGACCTCGACACTTCTCAACGTCAAAGCCCAACATCTTACACAGGTCTTTACCAACTTCTATCTCATACTTGCTCGTTACTCTGCCAGCTTCGTCGATGCAGTTGTTTTGGTTGTAAAGAATCGAAGCAATGTATCCTAGATTGGCCGGAAGGGCAGTGTCCCATAACACGTGACCCTGAAAGTAGACAAAGAAAAGTTGTTGCATCCGAGAAAATTTTGATGGCATTTTCTTCAATATTTATTTTATAGTTCCTACGTCTAAACACACAAAACCTTACTTTGTAAAATGTCTGATCGCCTTCCACAAAACCGAAGTTTGCCTAGTAACACGAGTGTTGTTTAAAGTAAAGTTTTATAGCTAAATCAAATTTTGGCAAGAGAACTTAATTGCGTTTATGTTTGAATCTATGAAAAGAACACAAATTTCTATTTAGCCTCTTTTCTGTTCATATAACAAGGAGTTCTTTTCTATGTTCTCCTGAATTGAAAAACGTAACTTAAAACCATAGAGCAGTGATGTCCTTCAGTGGTACATGTGTAAACAAATAGATTCGAGTGAGGCCTTACCACTAGAACGGGATAAATTATAACCTTTGTCATTCAACTTTTTTAGCTTTTTAACTTTCCGGCAGTCCCAGTTGGTTATCACAATCTAACTTCTCCTAATGAATATCTCATACAAAATAAGATATTTGGTAATGAGAATTGTTCAAGCAAAGCATGTTGCTGAAAATGTAAGTAAAATTCTTACGCGGGAGTGAAAGGGTTAAATTCTGAATTGAAAGCACGTTTTTTCTATTCAAGACTGCAGTTTTCGTACCTTGTAGCGAGTGCTAAAGAAAGGCACGGATTTGTCCATTTCCAGTAGCAATTTTTCTAACTCCATTTCAATCTTTTCTTTCGTCTCTTTGTAACAAATGGACTCTTTCATTTCATCCGTCACGAAAGCTGGATCTGACGGGTAGTAAGTCTGTCGAAACTCGATGTGATGGTCAATCGCTTTCGTAATCAGATCCCTAAACATGTCTCCATTTTCTCCTTTCGGGCCGAGGAACCACGCGCCAACCTCGGCCCATGGTTCATGTGGGTGTTGAATGTCAGGCTGGCAAGATTGGGTGCCTGCGTAGAAAATCGACGGGCTGCGACTGTACATAGGCGCCCTGTGTCCCTTGTTACCAACTGTATACATATATTTTTTCCTGTAGGATTAAGAATCGTTGTGTTAGACGTGCATTGATAACGTATACGCCACGTAATGACTCCTTTCTGCTGATTGGCTTGATTTTCCTTTTGTTTAAAATTTTCTATGCTGCGGATATGCTGCTCGATCGATGCTCGTCCGAAGCACGAGTTGTCGAAACCGGTTTTTCTTGATTCAGGGCACAAGAAGTTGTGCGTCATCTAATTGACCGCAAGCACTGCTTCCACATAAATCCAAAATTTCAGTAATATTTTTAATGAAAAGATCTTTTTAATCATGATCAGTTTAACGCTAAACTATCAACGAAGCTTGAACGACTAATGGGCAACCATATGAGTAAATATTGTGCCTTATGGCCGACTGATTGAAACATAAGTTATACGGAACGAGTATATTTAAAAAAAACATGAGCAAGCCGGGAAAACTAATATTACAACAACGATAAATTAGTGGCAAATTATTTTCTGGTGATATCATGAGATAAAAGGCGTTTCTCTGCGGGAATAACTAGTTGCATAAAAATGTTCTTGCAGAAACAATCATAAAATAACTGTATAATTTTCGGGGAGTAAGTCTAGCTTTTAAGACTAATTACGAACATGTACAAATGCAGTTTAAAAATGATCTGCTTAAAAAAAATTATGTTTCCGTTTTTATGAAGGCTTAGTGCGTGGTGTAGTCAAACAAGAACTTATCTTACGGTCGTTATATACGGTTATATTTTTCGCCTACAGACTGGTCTCAGTTATAACTGAGCCGTGGCGACAAAATTTCATTCAAGAGACAACAAATACAATTTTGTTTGGCTTGATCACAATTATGAATTTATGTTATCAAAAATGGAACTTGAAAAAAACATCAAGAAATGTCAAAGGACAACGAGTTTGCTTGAAGTAGACTTACCTGTCGCGAAAATTTGTATTTTTTTTTCATTTTAATATTCTTTTTTCAAAGCCATAGAATAATTATAAGATAAAACAGGGTGTTTTAACGGTTTTATTCCTAAATTCGATTGAGACCTTATAGGCACTGCAACTGAAGGACGAAACTGTTTGTGACAACAATGTTTATTTTGTGTTGAAAGATTCAAATCTCTCTTCAAGCAAAGGGGGGCAAAAAATTTGCATTTTTACTAGCCTGATGCTATAAACTTTTAGAAATTAAACGAACCCCAAGTTTGGAAGAAATTTTACGCAATTTTTATTGTTCTGGAAGAGATCGCTTGGCTTGTAGTCGATCAACTACAATAGTCAAACTTCCCGAATACCTGTATACAAATATACTAAAAACTCTTCATCCTTGTATTTGTCCTATCTTTCAGTTTACGAACTAAATTCAAGTACAATCACAAAAACCTAACAAATTAATTTACTTACCGCCACAAAACCGCTCTCCGAAAATGATTTCAGCTAGGTTATTTCGCAAATAAACTTTTCTCGTTTAAGAATAAAAGACACTTTCTTTCTGCGTTTTCAGACTTTCCTCTGTGCTTGTTGTTCGTGGTACAAACACTTATAATTTCGACCTGAACCGACAATACGTCAATCCAAAAGCGGTTCTAAGTAGTTTTCAGATGTCACGCTTTCACTTCGAACATGACCTTTATCACGTTGTATATAAATATGCAAAAAAAACTTGAAATAGAAAGTTTCTAAGAATATGTTTTGAGATAAAAGAATATAAAACGATTTGTTTATAATAGACAAAATACAAGCAAGTGTCATAACTTGTATAGTTGTAAAAGGCAATTGAACGTAAAGTCTAAAGAATATATGAACACTGAATTGGGACCTGAAATACGGCACGTTTTAAAGAAGCAGTTTCCCGCGTTGGGAGACTAAGTTCCAGTCTACTTCAAATGTGCTCGATATCAACTGAAACAAACAAGCATGGGTCATGATCAGTGCGTGTGGACAGCGAGCATGGCGTCTGCGAGAAAGATCTGCAGTTAGTTTACAATGCTTATGCACTTCTGGGTTTATTAACGATTTTCTACAGCCTTTAGATGTAATTGAAAGAGATATTTAGTTGAAAGGTAAGTTTTAATCTACAATCAGTTTCTCATGTATTGATTGAACTCGCTTTTGTAGTTATGGCGCGTGAACTCGGTTGTTTGTTAGTAAATCTTTCGTTCAGACCTTGGACTCAATGATCGTAATATTTCGCGACTATTTATTATGATTCAGGAAGTGACCTCTATGTTCTTTCTGTTAACTCCAAAGAAAGACCGCCTTCCACTGCGAAGCCCATCGTGGCGAGATAGAAACACAGGGGATCTCGAAATCATTTTAAACGTTGAAATAAATAGATAAAAATAAATGTTGACAGAACTGATCTATAGCGAATAAGTGAAATGTTGTTGTTCAGGTCATTGATAACAAATATGACTTCAGGATGGATAAGATTCAGTCCGATTTACCACTCTACGACATCCTCTCATTAGAACCAAGTCTCCCGAGTCAGGACTTTGCTCCTTTGAGGGAAACAAAAACACGTATGTGTATATTTATTCTATCACCGGCTTCGTATGCTTTGTTAACAAACTGATAGATGAACTTTTTATTTAAACTTTCAAGAACAGTTTAAAATTGATTCTTCAAAATCATAAACTGATTGTAAAAACAAGGTCTAAGGTCAGAAAAACAGTGATACTGCTTGGTAAAAACCAGCTTCTTAGACATCATGGATGTCACTTTGGGTTTTCCAGTCGTACACAAAGAGGGTGAAACTATCGCTCGAGTGTTGAACTGTACGAAAATAAAGTCTGATAATTAACGAATGTCTTTTGAGTGCATCAACTCGGCCAATGAATTAACTTAGAGAAGATGATTACATTTTAACCCTTCGCCTTTTGAAGTCGGGAGCCCAAATATTTCCAGCGTTGCTCTCAATCCATCCGCTGACTAAAGTCTACAGTTACTCTCGCACGGTCTACACGATTAAGCAACCACAGGTCCACTTTGATCCCTCCTGAAAAATTGTTGGTTCAAAGGTAGACTGCAAAACAGTCCTTTCTTTCGCCAGGAGATAAAAAATTCAAGCGTGTTCATCAAACATTAAACAGGAAACTAGGAAAAGAAAATGGACGCGCGGGCAGAAGCAAAAAAATTGAGGCAAGGGACGGAAGGAAGAGACTATTGCCTCGTCATCCTTCAACTCTGTTCTGAAATTCCGTAGTCAGGGTTCTTTTAGCTGTCAGTCACGTGTCGCAATTCATTCCTTTTTTCTCCCGTCCGCGCGTTATTTCCACGGCCTCGCCTCAGTCTCCCATTTTGACGAACGCGTTCGAAAGTTTCTAGTCTAATTCAAAGGCAAATGCAAGGTATATGGTTAGTGTACACAAAACAAACCACAAATTTTCAGCGACGAGTAAGACAAACCTTAAGACTGTACTTGTACAAGGTAAAAAAGTTTTATCACAGGTATATATAGTTTCTGAGCTTTCGCGAATTTCTTGTCCCCGTGTCAATGGACTAACAAAGCATTAAAGTATGAATCTTGCATGGATCAAAGAACTGTTAGTTACAATAATATCTATGAATAAACATGGGCGTTTTCCCTTAATGGCCACGCACTGTCTGTTTCTATTTCTAAACTTCTCAAAACTCTTAGCATTGAAAGAATTGAAATCATAGCTTTTTTGAGAGTCTGCGCTTTAAAAAATATCTTAGCTCTTCTACGACATCTTTGGAAAGAGTCTCGGTTTAGCTAACAAAGCGTGATGCTTTCTCTTCCGTGAGTAATCCAACCGCTGGCACCCGCGAACACATGCTGTGTTGGATAATTTCCGTCGATTGAGAACCCGCGAATTAAGCCCATAAAATTCTTCCCAAGTCTTAGTTTTGGGTATTTCTGCTTCATCTCTTCTGGCACTCCAAACATGTAACCGCTGGCCGAGTAAAAGTCCAATCTGCTGTAGCCACCAGGAGTTAACCCTGACCCTGTTACAACCACAACGAGAAATAATTTCAGTTTTTAATTTAATATATTATAGCCCAAATGCCGGTTGATGCTTTCAAATTAGATAAAAAATCAGCTGATTATTCATAAACGACTATACTTGTCCTTGTGAGCTGAAGTACTCCAAATGAATTCTCATTAAATGCAAGCACCAATATCTTGGTTTGTGTGGACGATACAAATTGAGTCAATTTTAAGAGATTCGATTAATAGTCCATTTTCGGATTTGGCCTTGTTCAATCATAGCTACGTCGGTGGCGCAGTAGCCGAGCGATTAGCGACCTATGGGTCGCGAGTTCGAGCCCCGGTCAGCCCATTGTGCTGGGTCCTTGAGCAAAACACTAGTAATAACCCAACTTTCAGTCAACTCAGCCGTATAGATGAGGACCAGCTTCTGCTGAAGGCTAACCTGCAATGAATTAGATCCCTGTCCAGGGGAAGTCAAAGACTCTCAATCGCTTATAAATAACAATATGATAACCGAAGATAAGCGCCAGCCTGGCCGGTCACTTAATTGGCTCGAGAAAGGATTTAGCTTTTGTGCTCTCATGGTAACAAAACCAAAAAGTTAAGTCGAAGTCAAATGCCAATTTGCGGTGTATTTCTGCAATTTGAGTACTTGGAATCGACTCGATGTTATTTCTTGTAGGCAATGGAATATATATAATGCGTAAATCGAGTAGATAGGCAAGGTAATATTAAGTGGCTCAGTATAGATACACCAAACTTAAACTGGTCTGCCCTTTTCAGAACTTTCACTATGTTTTCGTTTTGTTTTGTCTGAGGAAAGTATACACTATACGTACACATTGTTATCATATGCAGCTCTTAAAGAGCTAATACTCGAAGAGTCACGTTTCTGAACTTCCTTCTTTTCGACTTTAATTTAAGCTAACCTAATCATACATCTAATTTATAATAACTCACAGACGAGCACGATGATTTTTTAAAAGCCTTTCAACCGCGAGTAAAACAACAGTTGCCAAAACACAAGTGGATTCATAAAATGTGCTCTGGCGAGCCATTTGGTTCAAATGGGGTGGATCATGGACCCCTGTGCGCTGCACACAGGGATCCCAGCATAGCTGTTTTAGACCTATATATTATGGGCTAGTGCTGTCGTTGCCATTCTGTAGTTTACTTGTCACTGAGGACGGCGTGAGGCGAAAGGCCTTTGGCAAATAAAGTACACGATTGTAGCTGAACGGCTGGTTTGTCTTTACATTGACTGCATAATTGATTCAGCTCTAAGGTAATATTTACGCTCGCTTTTTAGTTTACATAATCACGTGACGTTCTCACTTACGTTTATAAACTCCATCAACAACTATTGAGATGCGCCTTCCGTCACGAGTGATCAACACGTTGTGCCAGTTGTTATCCTTAAGATTTGGACCCGCGACACCGGCGCAGCCAACACCTAATAATAGTAGAGCGTAGGGAATAGATATTAATACCATTGACTATTGATACCATGCACTCTAATGACAGTTAAAAAATAATAGATGTTACGATGGCATAAACACAAAACAATACAAAACTCTTTGCAGCTGGAGGTCACTTGACTGCAACCACTTTAAAATTTTGTTTAAAAAACAAGCAACGAAAATAGGGTGTTTTTATAATTAAGGAATTGTGTGCACATACAAATCATGAAAAAAGTTTTGATTTTGTACTGGCTGTCATCATTTTTGAAGCCACCATCTTACTACATTGAAACACAACAGTGTTAATGACGTCAAAGGTATGTTCGTGATTTCAGACATGCGCAAATAGGGCAATTAAGATCATTAAACAAACGAAAGTTGATGTTTGGTCATTTAGAAAAAGGTGGCGATTGTAAATTATACCACAATGCCTTGCGGACTAGCTAACGCAGCTAAAAGAGGCTCAGAGTGGACAAGCAAGTGAAAATCCTCCTTGCACTAATATTAACACTACGTGTGTTAAATTTGAGGTTACCAATTTTCTCTCTATACGTTTTTTGTGAGCATTTTCGGATTTTTGTACGCTAGGGATTGTGGGTAAGTATACAGGTCGCCATGTTTTTTGTTGTGATCTATAATGCACGAACCTGTACCGAGGTTGGCCTCAAAGAACAAGCAACCGCCTTCCAAACCAACGTAGAAGTAATCGCTATCCCTTGGTGCCTTGGCGAACGCTATGACCCCATCAGATTCAGTTTTGAAATCGAACTTGATTTCGTTTTGCGTCCGTTGTGATTTTAAACCGTAGTTCTCAGCTTCTATGTATGTCGGCAAATTTGATGGAGGACGACTTCCCGTGGGTGCCGATGAGGGCTGAGGGTCACTTCCCTTGGACGTCGATAGCGGCTGTGAAGTTCCTTTAGAGTTCAGCGGCGTTTGAGGACTTCCCTTATCCGTGAGGGACATTTTAGGATCTCCCGACAAACCAATACGAACACAGTCCCCTGTGGTTTTATTGAAGGCAATAGGTAAGTCGCACTAGCCCAACAGAGCATACTATTACATTTAAAATCTAACGTTACAACCAAGAAAGCCTCGGACAGTCGAGAAAACTAAAAATAATTAGGTCTCAAAAGTCGAATTTACTATGGGACAGATTTAAAAGATCTCAATGTCCAAATTCTCGAAACAATTAAAACGTTATTTGAAGGCTAAGTATCAAACTCAAACCGGCTAATCTTCTCTACTAAACCTCACTTCTCTTCTCTAAAAGTTATGGTTCTCGCATTCCGTTAAGACTCGAAAAACTTTACTAGTCTTCTGCCGGTTTAGGAAACAACAAAAACAATTTAAGCGTGCATTTTGTTGTATTTGTGGTGTCCCTGTTGTTGTTAAATGTAGGTGAGATAGGTCCAAGATTTGAAGATCCATTTATCTCAACGAGTGGTTTTGTGCGCTACGCAACATGAACTTAGTTCTTGTTAGAAGCTGCTTACCTTTTGGAAGTGGCGTCAAACCATAGCGGAGTGAAAACCCCTTGTAGTTGATTGATTGGTCCGACATAAAAGTCAGTTTGACCTGATGTCCGTAAAAGGTCATTCGGGGAGGGGTGGGGTTCGGTCCACACAGCATGTGCGAACGACCCAAGTCGTCCTCGATCAGTAACTTGTCCTTTGTGCACTTCTCCGATGCTAAAATAAAACAGTTACGCTGAGATCTGAGTTTAATCAGTAAAGTGAAGAAGGATCTCAATATCGAAGCAAACATTCCTAATCGTTAAAACAAAACGCCCATCTAAAACTGTTGGAAACTATATGTTGTCAACAAATACCCTTAATTTGCATGTTGAGTAATAGAAAGCTTCGGATCATGGTACAATGCAGTAAAAGAAAAGTGCAAATCCCAAGGGCCCAACTCAACCTTATTTTATGACGGGGGGTTGCTCGAGCGAGGTTCAAATCTTATATCAAGAGTTCTCCAGCCCAAAAAATCCCGGCGTAATTCAGAGAATATAATATCCCCTCAAGCCAAACTTTCAGACCCAAAAAAATCCCGCGGGCCCTTCCGTCATAAAAAAATTTTACTTGGGCTCCTGAGGTACAAACCGTGTTTCCAAGTTCTTCTAAAACAATATACGAAATTCAGCAAACTGTTATGGTAACATGGGTAAAAACTTTTATCACATTTAGTCTTGAGCTCGTACCTACTAATAAAAAAAGGTAAAGTGATGCATTTAAATAGCGCCTTTTCCAAATGAATGCTCAAAGGCGCTCCCCCCAGCGGACCGGAAGCATATATAGGCGCCTTCATTTACCCACCCCGAAAGGATGGAAAGCTGAGTGGCCTTTAGCGGGAAAGAAGGTCGCCCAATTATTCAACCCTCGACCAGGCTGGGGATCGAACCGGGGACCTCAGGATTGGGAGGCAGAGATCTTACCACTGTACCAACCTCTCCGCTAATCCTACTTATATGGATATGTAATTGAATAAAGATTTTTTTGCTTGTATTTTCAATTTTTTTTTTACAAAAGAGGGCGGTTTGCTACTTGCCGCTGGTTTCGACCGTTCAGTTTCTAAACTACCAAACTCACTTTGTATGGCAAAAGAGTCAAACCACAAGTTGATCAGGAAATTGGCTGGAATCCGCAGAGTGAAAACACAGTTCAAGTTGTTTCCATAGTTGGATGGGAACTGTGGGGAGGAGATTGTACCAATCTTGCTTGCTGTAACGGTTTTTGATGAGCAGACATTTTCCGGGACTACGTAAAGAAACAAAGAAAAAGAAAGACAATTTTGTTGTTGTTTTTGTAATAGAAAAATCGTCGCACAAGTCAAACATTCAACGCAGTTTCAAAGTCGTTTAAAATTTTTAAAGAGATTGGAACGTTTCTTTCTGCTTAGAGGTTTTTTACAAATTATATCTTTTGACGATTTAATTTTCGTTTAATCGAACCTGTCTGTAAGATGAATAGTCACTGATCCACAAGTTGTAATTTAAGTTTTTTTGATTGACAAAAATTAATAGAAGCCGTCCAGCGGAAAATCTTTCGACAGTTATTCAATGAAATAAAAAATATATAAAAATTTCTTTATGTCTACTTGCTGTTAAGACAAATAACTATGGCTGCTAACCTTGCTGCGGAAGCAAAGTCAAGTTATAGTGGAGAAGAAATCTCCCACCGACTCCTGAGCCATCGGTAACAAAAGTCAGTGTCACCTCGTTGCCATACAGCATCAAAGGAACTGATGAAAGTTTTCCACATAGTACGTACAAAGCGCCCGTGTTGTCTGTTATCTGTAGCTTGTCTTTAGTGCAGGAAGGTGAATCTAAAACAAATGGAGTACAATTTCATGATTTTCAAATTGCGGTATTAAAAAGGATCTCATTACGCTCTCAATTTCAAAGAAACCAAAGGGAATGAAGTCGTTCGTTCGCGTTACATTCTAATTCATGTCTGAGCGTATCATAAATAACTTACACATACGGACAACAAACTTTATCATAGCAAGGTTAAAATCACAGGTAAAGTGTTATAAAAATTTTATCAGTTTCCTGCCTGCTTGCAGGCGTTTGATGTTTTGGCGCAAAAACTCGCAGGGCACGGCGTTGTTGCTAACTTGGGTTTCGTTGTCTAGGGGAAGCAATGCTGCTCGACCGCAAAACCAAGATAGCGGCAACGCCATAGCCCGTGGTAAATTTTCTGCTTGATAAAATCACCCAACCGCCTTCAAGCAGGCTATAGGTCTGCCGACAATACTTACACTCCATTTGAAAAGAATCAAACCACATAGTCATCATATTGCCACGTGGAATCTGAAGAGCCAAAACAGACTTCGTATTGTTGCCGTAATTTAAGGGATAATTTGGCGAGTCAATCGATCCAGTTCTTCCTGCTGTCACCGTTTTGCTCGGATAAACACTCACTCTGCTCCCTGAAAGAATACGGATACAGTAACTGCAAACTTACATAGTGAATCATTTAGATACAAAGACAAAACTCATGGCAAAACTCTTTTCTCAGAGCCAAATACTAAATTTATCCTACGTTGCAGACTATCTAAACCTCCGGAGGTTTGCAGGCTAGCTACATTTCGCCTCACTTCAGAAAACAATTCTGTACCAGAAAAGATGGAAGAAAGTATTGTGTTGCAACATTGTATTGATTCTAGAAAAAATTACGACGTATCTTTCTTCTTTTTTCTGTTGTTCTATCTAAAGCATTCCTGTCATTCTTCTTACACGAACAACAATATCTGTATTATGCCAGCTACAAGTTCTAGTATCTCAACTAGACGTAACAAAAGCATATGAATGAGTTTTAAATGAGGCCTTTTTTTGTTATATATGACAGCTTTTACGCTCGGTTCTCTTTAAATTGTGTTTGATATCGTTAACTGTGTGAACTTATTTCTTTTGTTGTTGTCCTAGCTTGGAATGTTTTATCTTTGCTGTATCTCCAACCTGTTATCGGAGCAACAGCTGTCAAGTTATATTGCAGTGCAAATCCTTTTCCACTTCCTGAGCCATCACTCACAAAGGTCAGCGTCACCACGTTGCCGTAAAGTTTGACGGGGGCGAAACGACCACTTCCACACACCATCTTGGAAACACCTGCGCTGTCGCTTATTACCAGCCTGTCTTTTGAACAGGAGGATGACCCTAGCCCAACAAAAAAAACATATTTCCAGCTATCTAGCAAAACTATAAAAATATTTTGCTGCTTATCTATAAAAATATGAATCCTATCTCGAGTCTAGGTGGCTCATAGGGCCACCACTTGTCTTCGGTTTCTTTAGTGAGGATGAGAGTCTTTGGTTCTTTCTGGAGAGGACACTATCCATCGCAGGTTAGCCCCAAGCAGAACTTGTAATCAGTTGTACAGCTGAGTTTACTCGAACAAAGTCAGGTAAAAAGTCCCGGGGCTTGAACTCGCGACCCTAGGATTACAAGTCGAGCATGACAATCGCTCGGCCTTGCGACGCCGTCTCGCTGCTTATCTGCGTTTTATTATCATTATCATTATCATTATTATTGTCATTGTCATTGTCATTATCATTATCATTATCATTGGCATTGTCATTGTCATTGTCATTGTCATTGTCATTATCATTATCATTATCATTATCATTGTCATTGTCATAATCATTACCATTATCATTATTATTATCATTATCATTATCATTGTCATTGTCATTATCATTATCATTGTCATTGTCATTGTCATTGTCATTGTCATTGTCATTGTCATTGTCATTATCATAATCATTATCATTATCATTATCATTATTATTCTGTTTTTTCACGTAAATTAGAGTAACAATAAGAATAGCTCCTTACTTTCAATCTGAATGGAATCAGACCACATCGTCATCATGAATCCAACTGGGACTTGCATGGTTAGTACGGAATTGATGTTGTCTCCATAGCTTGAAGGGTACTGGGGCGAGTAGACTGTACCAGTACTTTGCGCCACAATAGTTCTTGTTGGAGAGATGCTCACTCCTACAAATACAAATTGCTTCAATAAATTCTTCGTTCACACA
Organism: Hydrozoanthus tunicans; assembly: GCA_026413305.1. NCBI lineage: Eukaryota > Metazoa > Cnidaria > Anthozoa > Zoantharia > Hydrozoanthidae > Hydrozoanthus > Hydrozoanthus tunicans. The sequence goes on along the minus strand of JAOBAT010027678.1, from coordinate 4,741 downwards.
TTTTTTTTAATGAAATCTAACGTACGCGTTGTGTGGCGAACGTTAAATGGTTAGATGCCTTTTGTGCGGAACATCGTGGTTTGCTCAAGTTCTGTCACTTTTTGCGGAAAATAATAGTTGGTTTCATTTTATTACTAGTTTTAGTACTTTTTAAAAGGGTTAGTTGATTTCTATAACTTTAATAGAAATGCTAGAAAAAAAATTTAATTAAGGAACAGGAAGTAAATCAAGTTCTATTTAATAACTTGTATATACATCTATTGTATATGTGTTTTCGTCTACATCTGACCGTACTTTTCTTCTTTATATTGTTTTACTTTAAACTAACTCAACTTAAACCTGAAAGACATTATCTGTATTCTACCAGTAAAAAGTCTATGTACTTTACAAACACGCAAAAACTGTCAGTGTTTCTGAATCGGCATTTTTATATAGCTTTCGCGCGCGATTCTCTCCCGTGGGGTGTACACTTTCAAAATCGTTAAGAGTGTGGATTTATTTTCTTATTCATAAACTTCTTATTTGTTATCTTTGTTGTCAAACCTGCAACAGCTGTCAAGTTGTATTGGAGTGCAAATCCTTTCCCGCTTCCTGAGCCATCAGTCACAAAGGTCAGCGTTACCATGTTGCCGTAAAGTTTCATAGGGGCGAAACGACCAAGTCCACACACGGTCTTTGAAGCTCCCCTGTTGTCACTTATTACCAGCCTGTCTTTGGAACAGGAAGACGACCCTAGACCAAAGTGATAACATATCCTATGTCATTCAGAAAAAATTGGTATGGAAACGTTTTACTGCTTCTTTGCGATTTATTACTTTTCTTTATCATTACACGAAATGGGAAGAGGTAAGGGTACAACAGTAATGCAAGCAGTTTTTGTTTTACCTTCAATCTGGTAGTAATCAGACCATATTGTCATCATGAATCCAGCCGGGACTTGCATGGTTAGCACAGAGTTGATGTTGTGTCCGTAGTTTGATGGGTACTGGGGCGAGTAGACTGTACCAGTACTTTGCACCACAATAGTTCTTGTTGGAGAGATGCTCATTCCTACAAACAAAAATTGCTTTAGTAAATTGTTCATTCACGCTATTTTTAAATGAAATGTAACGTACGTGGTATTTGGCAAACGATGAAGGGTTAGATGCCTTGTGTGCGGAACATCGTGGTCTGCTTGAGTTCTATCACTTATTGCGAAAAATAATAGTTGGTTTAGCCAACTCATTCTTTTACTAGTTCTAGCACTTTCAAAATGGGTTAGTTACATTTCACAAATTTATTAGAAATTCCAAAAATACTACTTAACAGACAGGAAGAAAACCAAGTTCTCTTTAATAACTTGTATTTTGCTGTTTATTGGTCCACATCAGTCCGTACCTTTCTTTTTTATATTGTTTTACTTCGGACCAAATCAACTTTAACATCAACGACATTATCCGTATTTTACCATTAACAAGTCTATGTACTTTACAAACACGCAAAGTTATCAGTGTTTCTGAATCGGCATTTTTATATAGCTTTCGCGTGCGATTCTCTCCCGTGGGTGTACACTTTCAAAATCGTTAAGTGTGTGAAATTATTTTTCTTATTCATGAACTTATGTGTTATCTTTGTTGTAGATTTCAAACCTGCAACAGCTGTCAAGTTATACTGGAGTGCAAATCCTTTCCCGCTTCCAGAGCCATCAGTCACAAAGGTCAGCGTTACCACATTGCCGTAAAGTTTCATAGGCGCGAAACTACCAAGTCCACACACGGTCTTTGCAGTTCCCCTGTTGTCGCTAATCACCAGCTTGTCTTTGGAACAGGAAGATGATCCTAGACAAAAGAGAGGACATATCCTATGTCATTCAGTAAAGTGGAATGGAAACATTTTATTGCTACTTTGCGCTTTATTGCGCTTCTTGTTTGTCGTTTTGAGTAAATGACAAGAGGTCAAAACAGTATCGTGGGTTAACTGTTGTTCTACCTTCAATCTGGTAAAAATCAGACCATATCGTCATAATGAATCCAGCCGGGACTTGCAAGGTTAACACAGAGTTGATGTTGTGTCCGTAGTTTGAAGGGTACTGGGGCGAGTAGAGTGTACCAGTTCTCTGTCCCACAATAGTTCTTGATGGTGATATACTCACTCCTAGCAATACAATGGAGAAAAGCTACATTAATTGTTCGCAATGTTTGCTGAATGCACTTGTACAGGTTTTGATGTAATTTGTTCACTTATTGCATAATTAATGATAAAGGATAAATTAGTTGTGGGCTACCATGACATCCGAGAGTACTTCTACTCAAAATGATATTTTCAGAAACTATAACTTTTCTTCAGCACTTTATTATTTAAAATATACGCCTCGTTAACCCAGTTGATAAGGCGCCAGTGTGTCGTGCGGGAGGCCGGGATTTCGATTCCCAGTGCCGGAACCTCACTTAGGGCCTTAAAATAATTAAGGAGAAGGTGCTGCCTTTGCTCAACATCTGCACACGGTTAGACCTTTGCGTCTTCTCTAAAAAGGAATTTAAACAGTAGGTGCCGAATGACAGGCCTTGAAGAGATCTCGAGTCCAGTTGCCTGATCTTCCATGACTTATTGATTCAAGGAACTAAAATAACATCGACTTTTAAAATCTTTTAAGAAATGCTAGCAAGAATCCTCTGAACGTCGTAAATTTACGTTTTTGCGTTTTTCTAGAGCTGATTAACTGATCAACTAAGCATTGTTTTATTCTTTGACTATTAACATATAATTATTGTAATTAACTAACTTTTACAATCGCGTTTGTTCTATTCCAGAACTTTTACTTTGTTATTATCTCGTTGCATATCAAACCTTTGTGTGCAACAGCGGTCAGGTTATATCGTAGTTGAAACCCTTTTCCACTTCCTGCGCCATCACTCACAAAAGTCAGCGTCACCACATTTCCATACAATTTCATGGGGGTGAAGCTGCTACTACCACACATTTGCCTTGTCACTCCTGTGTTGTCACTTATTACCAATTTGTCTTTGGAACAGAATGTCGAGTCTAGGAAAAACATCCAAATGATACACTATTAACTATAATAAACAAGACAGATAGATGAACAGACAAACAGACAGAGACAGACAGACAGATGATGGATGGATGCATGTATGCATGAATGGATGCGCGTGAACGGATGTATGGATTGATTGATGGATAAATGGACGAATGGATGGAAGGACGGGTGGATGGACGAATGGATAGATAAATAGATGAATGGATGCATGGATGGTTGGATGGATGACGGATGGATAGATAGGTAGATGCAACAAAGACAGCTTACATTCCATCTGGAAGGAATCGAACCATATCGTCATCATGAATCCTGTCGGGACATATAGAGTAAGCACAGAGTTGATGTTGTGTCCGTAGTTGGAAGGGTACTTGGGCGAGTAGATTGTACCAGAGCTTTGTGCCACAATGGTTCTTGTTGGCGAAATACTCACACCTACAAAAAAATTGCATAAGCGAGTTTTCACAACAAAGAAAAAATTACCTCAAGACATCCCTACAGTGTTCAACTTCCTTATTAATAGCTATCAAGGGTCTGTATTTTTACAATGTTTTGATCAATGTAAAGATCAGAAGCTTTCCAAATAGTTATCAACGAACTAGTCAGTACTTTGTTTAAGGTTTTAAAGTCAACCAATAGCAACAAAATATAGAACTTGGATGCTCATTATGATGAAGTTTCGAAGTCAAGCAACTAGTAAATGTCAGGTTGCCTTGTTCTTAATACTCACGTGGTGATGGGATTGCTGTCAAATTGTAGCTCAAATGAAATCCTTGATGCGAAATTGATGCATCGGAACTGAAGATGAATTTAACTTGTCGGCCACGAAATTCCAAGGGATGAGGATTTCCAATCCCACAAGACCTTGCTCCTTTACTCCCGTCAGATACAACCAAGCTATCGTTTGAACAAAGCTTTGAACCTGCAAGAAGAAATTACGAAAAAATTGTTCAAGAGTTTACTGAAGTAACAAAAACTTTGCGAGGAAAATTACAAATCTGTTCTCGCTCTATGGATATTACAGACACTGATATCCATCTTTCACTACTGATTTTCAACTATCATTCTTGTAACTATAGTCAAATTCCCAATAAGGTTTCTTGTTTAGGTTTGGGCCGGGTCAGTTTTTTCCCATTTGTTAACGAACTTTCGGGTAGAATTTACAAAAAAGAAACAATCTCTGGACAAAATTCTTAAAACACAGTAGCTTTTCCTTTGCAGCTGATAAAGGCTGTAGTAAGACAGCCGAAAGCCACTGTGTTTTAAAAATTTTATATAGAAATCGTTTCGTTTTTATACATTTTATTATGATTTTTATTTGGATGCTCTTTCATGTTTGAATTTTCGAGTTTTAACTATTTCTAGGTTGCCAAGTAGTTAAAAAGCAATTGCATATTATGCAGATACTGTTGAAAAACCCGGGTTTTCCTTTTACTAAAAGATCATATCTTCTTCGCGCGCAGTAAAGACATTTTTTACTCTCACGTGTGAGGATATTGGTGTTGCCATGGTTACTAATATGATTAGCCAAGTTACAAAGAAAATAAATGAAATAGACACATTACATAGCAGCTTGGGAATACAAATTTTCTCTTCTCGTGCTAAAAGTATCTCTCACTTTAAAACTCCCTAACAAGCTTATTTTTTTAAGTTCCAGATGAAAAGTAGAACCCTTTAATAATAGTAATTCTCGAAAATAAAACCTCTTCT